>JABEEO010000205.1:0-93396 GCA_013364945.1 Fusarium tupiense | reverse complement strand
TTATATTATAAGACCTTACTAGCTATACCTTGTATATTAGCTACAGAGATATTTGACTTTTTAATATTATTTAATTTTAGGGTTTAAAACTGCTATATTGGAAACCTATCTGCATGACCAAGCTCCACGTAGAGAGTGGTTTGATCGACTCGTGACGGTGCCAAGAGAGTTGCGACGCTCTTTGTGCTGGCCATGGGCTGATGGAAGCGTAACAAGGAATTCTCTAGAACCAACGGAAAGAAACTGGAGGTCACTTCGTGTCTAAATATTTAGTCGAATGGTAGTCTGTCATTTGCGTCTCGTTGGTTCAGAGGCGGATATCGCATCAGCTCAGGCACCCGCCTCACAATTGCCCCAAGTGGTTCAACCTCCGTCATGCCCAGACCTCGCTGCTATCACGAACCAATCACGATGTCTAGTCTATCACTCGACTTCTTAAACAAGATCGAACCCCCACAAGATTAGAAGGCTAAGAAATAGTATTTATCGGGTATCTATCTCTTGGTCTGGGGATGGGTAGTGCCGTGCTTAGCTATTTTCTCCCCGCAATGTTGTTGCGGGGTGCGTATCAAGAGTTCAAAGCTTCCGCCATAAACGCTCCAATTCCCAGTACTGAAATATGGCGAATAGGCCATATGTTTTGTCGCACATGTTTCAGGATTGGGAATAAACGTCACCTGTCGTGAAACAAGTATTACTAACTATGACATGATAGTTGAGCCTTGCCTCGAACGAGAGATGATCTGAACTCTTCTCAGCAGCGACTGTTACGGTGCACGTTAATGCCTCGGCTGTTTCCGGTATTACTTTTACTGCTGACATGTCAAGCGCTGACAAGCGACAACAGCGCTGTACGATAAGGGCAAAACCAGGCACAGGTTGTACTGCATGCCGAGTGTCGTAGGTTGCATTCTTTCCGAAAATCCATCTCCTCATCAGATCACCAAAGATCCCAATATCTCGGCGTCCAAATCTCGATAACCATTTGCTTTTTCCCTTCAATACCAAGAAACATCATCTCATATTTATGCCTGATACGTCTCGTAGTATTAATAAACAACATCTCTCATACGATAACATCAAAACATGAGCATCAGACGTTTTAACCTTGCCGATTAAGCTTAAAATGTTTAAATGGCACACGGCTAAGGCGGAATTGCCAGACTTGGCGCACCTTACGCTATGAGGCGATCGGCTGTGGGGAGGAGGAGAGGCCGCCAGCGCCTCGTTGTGCTGGAGGGCCAATACTTGGTCTGAACAGACACCGCTATGATCTCATGTTGCTTGGCTCGGCATCGGCTCATGATCAGAATTCACTTTGCGTGTGACGTTGCGTGGCTCTAACCTCAGAAAGCCCACTTGGACTCTTTTTACTGCCGGGCGGCGGGTGGAAAATTTATACCGACTATGAAAGCTGGCTGATCCTCAAGCTTTTTCACTGTCTTGACTTTGGGTGTTTCTTCATTCCAACAAACTTGAGCTCAACCACTACTCTTATTATTATCGGTATTGATCGAAGCATCCGTTATGGGCGTCCGTATCGCTACACAACAAGACATCCCCGCATTGAAGGAGATCATCCTCAGCGGGTTGTCAAATGATTCTGTCTGGCTGTACTGCTACCCCTCAGCAGGCCGTTCAGAAGCTGCCTCAAACCACGTCGAGACGGTTCTGGGGAGGATCATTGACGACAACAGCAAGAATTGGCATTGCTACGTAGTCGATGCTCCCAAGACTCACGACCCTGTCTCCCTTGCCATCATCCAGTCGCTTCACCAGCACGAAGACGATGGAAAGGGCGTCACTGAACAGATCCAGCAAGGTAATGGAACCCACATTTTTGCTCGTTTAGTGAGACCAAATTCGCTAACCTTATTTTTCTTCAGTGCTCGGTCTGTCGGAAGACCCCAGCAACGGCGAGAGTAAGACGGCAAAGAGAATTGCGGCACTGCAATCAGGCATCACGCAGACTCAGCAGACGTACCTCGCCCGCTACGACCAAGTTATGTTCCTCCATGCCGTCATCACGCATCCCCACCACAAGCGCCAAGGGTACGCCAAGACGCTCTCCAAGCAAACCCTGCAGGTAGCGCGTCAGAAGGGCGCCGTCGTTGCAGCCCTCGCCAGCCCCTTCAGTGGCTACGTCTTCTACTCGGGCACCAGCTTCTCCAACTGCGGCCGCACAAAGGTCGAGACCGACAACGACATTGAGAACCTCGAGCTGCAGATCATGGTTTGCGTTCCTCCCAAGCCCCTCGAGCAGAGGAGGAGCTCTATCATGGACTTTTGGGGAGGCGCCAAGAAGGCCTCGCCCGCTGGGAGCCGACGTGAGTCGCTGGATCAGGGCCAGGGCCAGGGTCAGGGCGAGAGGCGGAGCTCGTTCTTGGACATGTTTAGCTTTGGTGGCCCCAAGACTCCCTCTGCTGCTGACGATGATACCCGCAGAAAGTCTCACGCCTAGAGGAGGGATAGGAGGATTTTTGTTTGCAGTTTTTTATATGAATCGTCATAGAACAGGTCTTTTCTTATGTAATTACCCACGAGCCATGATCTCAATACGATTACAGTCCCAACCCCACTATAAGTGTCGGCGAAAATACAGTGGTGGACCGTGCATGACTTCACTGATTTTCAGGGCTCAATCATGCATTTTGCGTATGCATGACAGCGCACAATCAGCAACTTTTCGCCAATCGCCGTCAAGACTGACGCATCTCCATCCGCCATGTCTGAACAATCAGCGGCTTCTGAGTTTTCAATCAACTGCAGTCATTCTACAGAGGTAGGCATTATTCCGTAGTGCCTTGGTACTTACTATGCGCATTTTACTCGTAGTAAGACTTCTTTTTGTTGAGCCTGCTCAATATCGCGTGTGACTTGAGAATCATGCGCTTGACTAAAAAGGGCAGATGAAAGAAACAATAACGATGGGCAAAAAAAAAAAAAAAACGATGATGCTAATGAAGAAAAAAAAGCTAGCTCTTACACGTCGACAAAATATTGGTGTTTGATCAGATAAACTACAGTCAGATCGGTGACCATCTGCGATTAGCTTCAGACGACATCACAATAAGTATCTGAGGGAATAATTAGGTGAAGGGAGGGAGATGGTAGCAAGGAAAAACTCTTGCATGGGGAAGACAGCTATGCAGGCAACGCCCGCATCTGTTATTCAAGAGTAGATAGAAGCGTAGAAGGGGATATTAGAAGAAAGGAACATGTTCAACTTCCCTTAGACTTGATGTCAGTCATCCCACGAATATAGTGTATGATACACCAGTCCCACAGCCTTCCAGGAAGCAAATCGATCAGACTTTTGTAGAGGAACTGATACCAATGACCGACAACAACACTCCGGCGACTACCAACTCTCGCAATGATTGCTCTAGCAAGAGTGCTATCCGTTTGGCCCATACATCGCGAGACCCGTACGCACAAAGCTTCAACGTCGTAACCATCGAGTTTCATTTCCAGAGCCGAGGATTGGGTCATTCTAGAAAGGAATGAGCGGCTTGCCGAGGTTGCGATCTTGAGTGGGATGCCTTTGTCGCTTAGGGAGGTGACGTTTATGATGAGAGACGGGGTGTTACCAATTAGTGTTGGAAGAAGTGTGCGAAAGAGTTGTATTGGATAAAGGGCATCAGAGTTGATGTGTTTCCAGATGGACTTTTCATTTTCATCCAGGATCCGTCCAAGGTCAGCATGCTTGGCTTCTGTATCTGCACAATTGACCAAGACTGTCAAGTTAAGCTTGGACAGGTCCTTCTTTATAGCCCCAAGGTCAAGTTTACGTTCCAGCTTCCAGTCTCCGTAGCTCTTTCTGTACCAGAACTCTTTCGATCCAAGGACTGTAGGGTCTGCGACGATTATCTTGAAATTCCGGTCAGGAAACTCCTCGTGCACTTGCACCATGGCGGTTAACAGATCCTGCTCAACCCGGCCATGCAGCACAACGTTGAACCCTCTTCTTGCGAGCTCACGCACAATTTCGTATCCAATTCCACCAGAAGATCCCGTTACTAGAGCCCATGCGGCCGAACCGTCGGGGGATACGTGGTTGTAGCGGTGAATTCTACTGCGATGAAGGCAGTATGTGTGGAAAAAGTAGGATGTACGGAGAGCCCATTCGACAAATTTTATAGCGCCGAGGATGGCGAGGATAGTTATAATCTCGTTTCGGAACGCGCGTACGTGATGATAGTGGTGGATGCTTGCAAGCTGCACCAGGTTGCAGGCTAGGAACTCGAAAGTATGAATTGGGAGACTTCGGTTAAAGCCGGTGTTCATTGTGTCGAGCATTATGAGGATTTTGTTGATGTTTGGTCCAGTATGGTGGGAGACACCGTGGTCATATATGTACCTCAAAAGCAGAGGGGGTTTGCCCTTCGATAACATATTAAGCTTTGTGCAACTTATACCGTATGAAGGGGAGCGAATTATATGCTCTAGGGAGCGTAGAGTTTCCAATGTAAGGAGTGACGAATCTTATCAGTGACTCAAGGTTACTGCGAGTGACTGGACAACCTATTGAGAAGGGAACAACAGCGTCGACTAAGGTGTGGAGTATTCTTGTAGGCTCTGAGACGTCTTGAGCCCCCCGCGAAGTCACGTCAGGCAAACAGCTGCAGCTTTTTTTGACTTGATTTGTCTCGAAAGCATGTGATCTACCTATCAGAGCGCTGATGTACAAGGTGTTTGATATTTAATTTGGCTTCTCGCTTCAGGCAGCTGTAAGGTGTAAAAGAATAGGGCTCGCTTCTCCTTTGATGCAATTCGTCACGATAGTTTTAAGCTTTGACATGGCAACTTAGCCCTTCTAGAGCAAGCTTCTGAATCCAAGCTTCAGGCGCATAATCAATGGATTTCAGTGGCAACAGCGATATGGCCAAAGCCTATTTAAGTGTACGACCTCCGGACAGAGTAAGACCAGATCAAAAAGATTATAAGTCGGGAGACTTTAAGTGAAGTACCATGAATTATACTTGATTACCTGAGAACCTAGACTTGATGTCGTAATTCGATTCGTTGTACTCAGAAAACTCTGTCGCAATCTCACTATCTGGCTTATTCAACCATATCAGTACCATCTTCAGCCACGAGCAGGAATGAAGGATCCAACGGCAGAAGATCCAAGAAACCCGAAGACATATAGTCACCACCGCTAGATATAAAGCTGGTAGCGCTATCCATGATGCTTTCCAAGGGCAACAACTCGGATATTCCTTCGGTTTGATCGGAGGGATGGCGGTCGACACCTACATGCGAGGATGGATCCTCAGTTCCACGACCAAGCGGCCCATATATATATCCTTCGACGGCATTGATGAGCTTCTGTATATGCAGTACTGAGTTTGTGACAGGGTCATCATCCACCATAAACTCAAGGCACTCTATAGCGAGTCCAACGATATCTCGATGGTGTGGATGTTTGGAAGGATGCCCCATTGATGCGTATAGGAGTATGGCGCAACTTGTTTCGAGAAAGAAGGCATTGTATCGTCTCACCTATACCCGAGCCCATTAGCATTGGTAGTTAATTCAGCCGAAATTGGCGTCCAAAGAGAGATGAAGATATATAACCATACAAGATTGGCTTATGGGCGCGGGTACTCGCAATCAAGACTAAACTTACTCCTTTGGTATCTGAAGCTTTGAATATCTCATGAGTGAGAACAATCGAGTCTTCAGCAGCGTCTGTAGCATATCTACACGCTTGCCGAAGCCAAATCGCATTGGCTCGCTCCAGCCGACCCGAAGCTCTGAGCGCGGATTCAGCAATAAGGAATGGTCGATAGATGGTATGAATGAAGTGATAGTAAACTAATTATTTAGCCCTGGGTTCTATCTCCGCGCAACATGATAGAAATACATACCGTTACAGGCTAAAAGTTGTGGCATCTTATCCGCCCCTGATCCTTGGCATCGAAGGGGAGAAGGTCCGAACCAAAGGTCTTCACAACCGCCCCAAACCCTCAGGTGAAGCTTTCGGAAGCTTTCATACATCTGAGAAAGTGTGCAGTATCTTTGACCTTGCGGACATGACGTTGCCTCTTCCAGGATCGATGCCAGACTGCAAAGATCAACCAACATGGGCTGATCATCTGGGTACCGGCAAGAGATATCAGATCGTTTCAGTATACCCTTTCTTCCAACGATAAAGCATATCCATCTAGAGTTGAAGTCAGGTATCATCTATTTGGAAGGGTTCGATGATACTCACATTTGTTGGAAATACATTGCCCACAATGTAGTGAAGCGTGTCTGCAAGTCCTCTCTTCCTTCATCATCCTCAACCTTATCATGAAGACCCATAGAGATGGCTCTGGTGCACGCCGAACAGACTTGCAAATACGCAGCGTTTGGGCGTCCCATGTTGAGTTGATAATCTGACATCAGGAGACAGAACTGAACCATTGGTAATGTTGTGACATCGTCAAACAGGGCGACCTCACGCTTGGCATGTATCAAGAGTGTCTCTGCCGTTTCGGTTTCAGAGGTGCTTAATGCCCCTATGGCAAGTATCATAAGTAGTAGAGCTTTGTCTTGTGACGTCGTTGTGTCGTGAATCCTAGCGTTGTAGAGGCTATCTAATGATACCCGAGTTTTATCGGCGTTTAAGAACGGCAAAGCATGGGAAGAATATTTCTCAAAAGCTTGCAGGAACTCAATGGCTGCAGACTTCAGAAGAATGTCTTCCATTCTTTGCCGTGAAGGAAGTGAGAGCGGGTCCACTCGATATGGCAGACCAAAGAAGATACTTCGTTTAGTAAAGGCATCGAGACTTTGAGCTTTACCTCTGGGGTTAGGAACTCGCTTACGAATCAGCTCATCATGTAAAGTCTGTAGAAAGGCAAAGGTTGATGTCGGACCATAGGCAAGCTGTTCATGAGTTCCAGACTCAGCCCCAGCATTGGAAGCTGTGATAGCAACTGGATACACGCTATCACTATGCGAATCCTCGGGAGTTTCGGAGTTCAATATCTCTGGCGATACAGCTATACTAGCTTTACGGGCTCTGTTCCGTGGTTTGAGCCGATAGGTACACATGGCGGGTTTAGTCCGACATCCGCTGCAAACCGATGCGCCATCGCACTTGATCTTTCGCCGGCGACATGGTTCGCACGCTTTCGAAATCATGGCTTGGTGAAGATACCTCGGAGTTGATGATGACGGAGACGGAGTAAGACCATGGGTGAGAAAGATCTCTTAGTAGCTGCATGCTTACGGCACGAGGCCTTGGCTCTGCGGCGTAAACCCGTAAGTCCGTAACTCCAACTCCGATCAGGGAATGGATCATCCGCCAATTGTGGGCATTCCAGGATTTTGGTAGCAATGACGAGCTATAAAAAGGACCCAGCCTGCCAAACATTGAGAGGGCTACTCTATTCCTTCAGACACTCCCTAGCATCGTTATCAATCAATTCATCATGCTCATTCTAATCGCAGGCATCACCGGCATGGTCGGCCAGACCCTTGCTCGCTACGCCCTGGAAGAAGGTTATCAAGTCCGCGGTTTGAGCAGGAACCCTGATAAACTGAATGCCGATATTGCATCTAAGCTCGAGAGTTTCGTCGCTTGCCCCGACTTCCTTGACAAGTCATACCTCGCGAAAGCCGTGAAGGGGGTCGATGTCGTTATTGCCGCCCTCCCTCCAGTGTCAAGCATCATTGGAGCAGGGCAACTGGCTCTTTTGCTGGAAGCTGAGAAAGCAGGTGTCAAGGTAAACCCCGCATTAACCAACATAAAATCAACACTAACGGGCTATCCAAGGTTTTCCACGCCGCTTCTTGGAACTTTGATTGGACTAAGCTCGAGCTCGGCGATCACGAGACGTATGATGCTTATATCGCTTTCAAGCGTCTTGCCGAGCTCTCATCAGGCTTGAAACCCATCTATGGCTTTACAGGTGCCATCTTGGATTATTCGCTCATTCATATCAAGGATGCAGGTCGACCCAGTCTGGTCAACGCCGAGACTCGAAGTGTTATATACTTCGGTACTGGAGAGGAGAAAATGTCGTTCACTACTCTTGACGACCTGGCAAAGTATACACTGCTCGCTATAAACGATCAGGACATCATCAAGTGTGGAGTCTACCATGTTGAGTCGTCTCATTGCACTATGCCTGAGCTCGCTGATATTTACGGCAAAGTACGGGGCTATGAGATGAAGAAACAGTGCTTTGGCGGTAAGACTGAACTCCAAGCGATATTGCAACAGGCTAGGGAGAACATCGGTGCTTTGCAGGCGGACAAGTATATCGACCTGGCTTATGGGATGGTATTCTTGAATGGCAAGGCTGCTATTGATCCTGTTGATAACGAGAGATGGGCTAGTAAGGTAACTCCTACCAGCATGGAGCAATGGCTTCAAGAGCATCCCGAGGCCTAGATTCGTGATAGGAGTCTGTCGTGACGCAATGGCATCACTGTCCTTACAGGTAGTCTAACCGTACCACTAGATCTACCGAAGAAATGAACTTGCTATTCAACAAGATAAACTCAAGAAACTCTCACAGCTGAACCAAGTATTACTGCCATACTCAAGCAATATCCCTGCACCAACAGAATAACTAGCATCCGAAATGAATGTAGGGCATCCAGTCCGTATTTCCGAGGTCTGGTTGATCTTCCTCCTCGCTTACCGCCGTAATATCTCTGATATCCTTGCCTTTGACTCGCTCCTTATCTCTCAGCCTTCTCAGTGCTCGATGCAGTCCTCTGCACACAGATAGATCGTTCATTCCTTCATCACGCAGAGTTTCATAGAAAGCTTCGGCTACATCAACGCAGTGTCTGTCTGATACTTCCCATAGTGTTCCAACGACATGTCTGAAGCCAGTCAAGTGGAACGCACCAACGAGATGGATTCCTTCGTCTGAAAGTCTTGACTCCATGTTTGTTCCGGTTCGGCAAGCGGAGAGGTATGCGAGAAATGGTTGACTGCTTTCGAGATTCTTCCCACGGATGTCTTGAACCGTAAGAGGGTCGGTCTCCCAGTCTTCAAGACATAAACAGCTCTTGGACGGTTCCGTCGGGTTTAAACGGCCATGCCCTGCGAAATGAAACGCATTACATGTTTCCAGGGACGTGAGGACCCTCTCCTTTAATGGCTTGGGCATGGCCGCTTTGAGGCCGAGCTTTGGACACATCTGCTTCACCATGTTGACTTCGTCTTCAGCGAACGGCAATCTCCCACTGCCTGGTGTGTTACGCATTGAAATGAGGAGCGCAGATTTCCTCTGTGATTTACTCGCCGAAGTAAGACCCCGCTTTCTCCCATGAAGCAGTGACTTTATGGTTAAGGCATATGACGACATGGCTCTATCCAAGACTGTCTCTGCAGAGCCTTGGTTGTAACGCCCGGCAGCATGAATAGGTATACAACTGAGAGCGTCGGTTGGAATCCACCAGATATGGGGCCAGTCGTCACCAAGTACAGGAGATGTAAGACCAAGAGCACCCAAACACGGGTGACATAGAGCATCCCACAGCCACTCTAGCCGAGATCCAAGCTCAGATCTGGCTGATGGGAAGCTCGCCCATGCGCGAAGCTTGCTTTGCGACAAATTAGGTAACTCAACCGCTGTGATTGCCATACTCTCGATGATGAATGCATCGCATCTGTAAAAGCTTACATTTATAACGATGATCGGATCCGGAGTAGCAGCTTCCATCAGTTCTGCTTCAGTTGGAGGTAGAAGAAAAGTCTCAAATCCGAATTTTCCTCGGACCTCGCCAAGAAGCTTGTCGAGTTCTTCATCGGCTTTCCGAAGTCTTTCTTGCTTCCGCTGCCAAGTTGCCAAGTCATCCCCTTTCGTCGATATGTCGATACCGCTTTGCATCTGACTCATCTCATCTCGAAGGCGATCAAACTCATTCGCCAATTCTGGATACTTCGATGCGAGCTCCGAGGTATCTGTGCGAATATCCACAATAAACCCTGATATTAAGCCTCTTCCCAGCTCCAAAAGACGAAGGGCCTCATAAGGCCCTTTGTTAGCGCTGAGCGCGGCAGCCGCGGCCATAGATGTCATACCAGACAGACTCGAAAGCAAGCTCTGCTTATCTGTATGAGATAGAAACCGCGGACTCACTTTCGGGAGAAGCAACACCGCTTCACGCAGCAGTGTACTAGCCTTCTCCCACTCTTCTCGCTGTATGTACACATAAGCAGCAGAGCCAGCTGCTCGTATCCTCTGAGATGGGGCTGTGACTTGGGAGTTCCATACCTCAAGAAACCAATAGACTTGACTATCCCGATCGCCGGCAAATTTTGTTACCTCGAATCGCTTGTCAAGCCAGTTTCCCAGGTTATTTATCATAACTGAACGATCGGGATGATCTTGTGGCATTGCTTCGACTGCCTTGGTGATATATCCTATGCAGCAATTTAGATCATCTAGGGAATCCATCTTATTGAAGCGGCTGCCATACGCATTGCCGAGGTTGTTGAGGTAAGAGTAGCTATCGGGATGACCTCGGGCTGTCAGATCAACCGCCTTGTTGCAAGCTTCGATAGCACGAGCAATATCACTTTCTCTTCCAACTCTCTCGTAGCGTGTGCGAAGCGACGATCCAATGTTATTGTAGTAGGCAGCGAGGCTATCTTGAGATAACGGAGGACCTTGGATTGCTTCATCAATCAACTCGATAGCACGATCAAGATGGTGTACTTCGCTTGTTCGCTCAAAGCGTAAGCTTAGCTTATTTGCCAAGCTACTCAGATATGTAGGATAATGAGGGTGAGTCTTAGTTGCGATTTGGATGGCTTTCTCTGCAGCATCAATAGCATGCTCCAAATCTTGCATCGCTCCCGTCCTTTGGAATCGCGCCCTCAGTTGATTCCCAAGACTGTTCAGCCGGTTGGGTAGTTGTGGATGACCGTGAAGAGTGCTGGCTACTGACTCGTGCGTTCTCTCAATGGCATGGTCCAGGTCTGCAATTGACCCCGTCCTCTCAAATCGCATGCCATGACAAATCCCCAGGTTGTTTGAAGTGGACGCGAATTCCGATTCATCGCGAGGCGTTGCTTTGAGGCATTGGGTGAAGATCTCTAACGCTTCATTTAGATCCTTCGCTGAATCAGTTCTCTCAAATTTCCTGCTAAGACTGGTTCCCAGGGTATTCAGGAATGCGGATCTATCAGGATAGCTTGGGGATGTGGCATCTACTGCACGACGTGCTGCTTCAATAGAATGGTCCAGATCCACGACGTCTCCCAATGCTTCGAACCGCTCATAAAGCCATACGCCTAGGCTATTCAAGAACCCGGGGTGTTCTTGTGATGTAGACTTCACAGCTGTTGATGATGCCTCGATTGCACAGTTTATGTCATCAACTGTGTTTGTTCGCTGGAACCGCTTGCCATGACTGTTGGCCAGGTTGTTCAGATATCCAGCGTAGTGTTGGTGGCCCTCAGGTGTCAATTTTACTGCTTCCTTGGCCGCCTTAACGGCAGAGTCCAAGTCTTGAACCATATCTGTCCTCTCATATCGAGCATTGAGCCAGAGTCCAAGGTTGTTTAGACGGTCAGCAAGATCCGGAATATCGTCTGGAGTAAGGCTGATAGCGGCTTTCATCGCTTCAATAGCTCGGCTCAGATCCTCTATCGCTTCAATTCTCTGATATCGCTTGTGAAGCATAACACCAAGGTTGTTCTGCAACCTTGATGACTTGTTAAAATCTATCATCGGTATCAAGTGTTCCACAATAGCAATGGCCAGATTCAAATCTTCCATGAGGTGACTCTGTTCGAACCTCATCATTGATCTGGCTGCTCGGTTCTTGAGGAGTCTTATTCGAAGATCAACATCATCGAGCATTGCGTCACGGCTGGACCTAGATACCATGATGTTAGCAATCTCTTGGATCAGTATCTATGTGCTAAGCGAAAAGTAGAGTACAACTCACGTCTCAGCGATTGGTCCAGGCTGTTGCTGGGAGTGGTGCAAGATCACCAAAAGCGTCGCGAAAATGTCGAACCAGTCGTCGAGAGCCTGTTTTTCCGGAGGTGACGCGACGATCCCTCTTTTAGTCCAAAGGATAGCTTCTTCCAAAACGTTGCCAGAGCTTGACATCTCGAACAAAAGGTAGCTTGCATAGATACGGATTCTCGAGCTCTCCTCACTGTCAGTGTCGGTTGAGTGTCCCGTTCCGATGAAAGCACGCAGCTCAGCCTCATTCATGGCATGAAGTAAGGCAACCGATTCGGGGCTCAGTTTGAGGCATTCCATTGTGACTCAAATTATATCAGCGTAGTAAAGCCGCCAAATTCGAGATATGTTTCTGCAGTCTTTGAAAGATTTGCGTTGGTTGCGGTAATATTGAAACAGAGGAAAACCGAGAGCCTCTCGGAGACCAAAAATGCCTTGCCGCCTACTCCTGGCTTGTCACTGCGAATCAGAATCGATCTCGATACACCACCAAGATCCAGGCAAAGGGTAAGGAGAACAAGCCCAGGGGAGGCAAGAAAACTCCATCCCCTGATCCTTAGGGATAAAATTACTTAGGTAAGTCAGCCTAGGAAATATGTTGCTGAATTTATTTTAACATCTTATACTCAGGTTTAGTGTTTTCTTGCTTCCCAGGGCAAGTGTAGAACTCTTTACATGCGACAACAATTGGTATTTAGCTTGATGATGCCAAACCTTGCCCAGAGCTGTAAGTATAGTTCTCAATTATAGCTGTCCTTAATTGCTGTGAGTATTCTTATCCTTTTGAGCAATTCAGAAGAAGCTGTACCCACGCAGCGGTCGTAGAGACACCGCACTTTAGTGGGCCCTTCCCCACGGCTGTGCAGTGAATGCACTGTCAGCATTATCTTTGACGACTCCTCGCTACGCACCAACTCAACAATTTAACACACGAACTGCGGCGATCCAATGGCAGTCAATGCGTCATGGGAGATCAGGAATACCTACCCAGTTGTTTCCCAACAGAAGTATGGCTTCACATCATTCAGCAATGCACCGTGTCGCTTTCTCTCGCCGAAATGCTGAAATTATGCCACGTCAGCAAAGCCTTCAACCTCATGACAATGGAGGCCATCCTCGAGTCCAATATGTTGGATGATGTTGGATACTGGGATCCTGTACGGAAACAAACCATTTTCTATCACACGGTAGACAATGATCGTCGTTCTTTATATCCACCTCTTCTAGAGAATATATCCGACGACGATGACACCAACTCTGAGCCCGAGACGCCGGATTTGGACAGACCGTTATCTCCGCCGCCTCCAGAAGGCAATCAAGAGCAATCCGAAGACGGCAATCTCTCTGAGAAAGATCTGTTCACTTCCAGTTCATCAGTAGTACCTAGCGACGATTTCTGGGTCATGTACTTGACGGTCAGGACATTGGGCAGAATCAGGACGAAACCGCCAACTCAAGACCATATTCTCCTATTGAAAGTCTCAGAGCATATCTACCAATACATGCAGCAAACATCTTCGCAGATAGAGTTGGAAGACATAGTACGCACAGTTTGTAAAGTAGCGGTCAAGCACGGATACATCTACTCGCATCCCGATTTCTACCTAAAGAATGAATCACCGGCACTCGATGCAACAGAACTTCAGTTGGATGAATCTTGTGCAGTTTTCCGCGACGCTCTGGCATCAATGGCTGTATATCTGAGCGACAACACTCTTCTCGAGAAGACACTCTCCAACGAGGGTCCGATCCTTTGTCCCTTTCACTATAAGGCACTTTCAGCAGATCACCAATTTGCACCACTACCATCGTTCCAGACACCCATTCCTCAGGCTGGCCGCATAGTAGACAACCAACTTGGCTTCATGCCGCCGAACTGTGGAAAGTCTCTTATAAGACTTGCGAACCCAGTCAAGCTTGCTGTCCAGTTGGACAAGATGGAATGCGTCGCCCTCCTATTGAAGAGTGTTTCCACAAGAGAACGCGAACTTGATATATACAGGGAGGACGTAATCACTGAAGCCGCTCTTCTGGATCGGATCGAGTTTCTGCGCGTCGCAATTGAGACGGGTCGGCCTCTCACGAGATACCGACTTCTAGCACCATCGATTGCGGATATGATATGGATGAGCGGACGGACTGGCCTTTCTTCAAGATCGCCTGCTGGCATCAAGTTGAGTAAAATGCTAGAGACCACAACCAATATTGAAATTTTCAATTTGGTTTACGATGCTTTGTTGGAAGGTTATAGTGAGGATGAAGGCGTTTGGTGGACTAAGGGCCTCTCCTCCGGGGCAGACACCCTTGCATCTTGGGGCTTGAGAAGGCTGCAACGCGCTGTATTGGACGATTGTCTGCCCATCGTTCGAAGACTCGTAGAAATTGGCTATTCGGTGGGTCCGACGAGGAGCATTGAGGATCTGAAGGATGAAGAGCCCGATGTCGTTACCGACATAATTAATGGCGAAAGGACGGTAGATGTAGCTCTGCCTATCGCAGTCAAAAGAGGGAATCTGGAGATGGTGAGACTTTTATTTATTGCTGGAGCGCATAAGAAGCGCAAGAATGTTCGGAAAGCGATGGGAATTGCTATGGAACAGGGTAACTACGAGATGCTGGAGATTTTGACAAGTCAAGGATCTCCGGCGGGATTATTGAACCGAAAGGCAAAGCAACGCTGGAAGAAAGACTTGGAAAGTTCGGGGAAGCAAGATAGGCTGAAATGGGCAGAAATGATGTGATAAGAACGTTGGTTCACAGAATCATCCTTCAATCCTTCATATCAGTCCTAATAAATTGTTTTCAATTGATGCTGCTCTTACCCCTCTTATCCACCGCCAAATTCAGCCTGTGACAGGCCTTCAAGGTTACACGTGACGTGTTGGGCCATGTCTCGTATCACTCATTGCTCACCCATTCTTTATTCTCAACCTGCCAAGAAACCCTCAATTGAAGAAAAAGAGTGCATACACATTCAAAAGCCACAATGGCAAGTACGGCAGAAGTCAAAGATCCCGAGGCCTTTCTCAAAGACCCTCGCTTCTCCCAAACCTTCCAGCTCCCAGCGGATCCATCGGATGATCATGGCAGTCTCCAGGTTAAATACTCCGACTACGGCTATCACAACGTCGCTGATGAGAATGTGCTACTCTTCTTTGCGCCGTTGTGTGCGTCGAGGATTTTTCACTGTGCGAAGGATGCACTAGCCAAGAAGTACCGTGTTCGCATCGTCGTGATGGACCGGCCGGGTTTTGGTGGGACGGATCCTGTCAAGCTGGACAAAAGACCTGCCATGTGCCGAAGTAAGTCACCACTGACCGGGACGAAGCCAACAGATAGCTAATATTCAAAGAAATGACTCTGGCTTTGCTCAAGCATCTTGGAATCAAGCATGTATCTCTTGCTTGCCACAGCGGAGGAACCGTCTACGCTTTTGACATGCTCATGCATCACCCCGAGATTCTCCACCCGGAAAGACCCTACCTCGCCGTCGGAGCTCCGTGGATCCTCCCATCTCATTCCCATCTCTTGTCGATGTCTGTAACCCAATCACTGCCCGCCAGCATGCTAGCCCAAGCAGACAAGCTCATCGGCTTCGTCAACGGCACTCTGGGGCCAGTTGTCGCGACATCCGCTGGTATGAGCCAAATGTTTGGCCTATCCAAAAAGAAGAATGTCGAAGGTGGCGCTGAGGAGATCAAGGCCGATGCGCTCTTCGAGGAGTCTTTAGAACCCTTCTTGTTCAAACTTGTGCACGCGGAGAGTATTCGTGGTTTTGGTGACGAGTCGGTTTTCTTGATGCAGAAGACAGAGGGAGTACCAGGATGGGGCGACTGGCTTGATTATGACGATCTGGTGCTGAAGTTGGTACATGCGCTGAAGGGGGCGGGTAAGAAATTGACTGTGGATGTCTACTACGCCGAGGAGGATTCGATGATTGGAGCACCGGGAACTGATGGACCGAAATGGCTGGATAGTTGCTTCAAGGGAGAAGAGGTTGAGCAAGTCATTAGCTACAACACTAACACCATCGAGGCAGCGGACCATGACACTATTTGGAGCATACGTCGGGGTGTACCTGTCGATGTCCTCCAGAAATTGGCTGGATGATCTTCAAATTATCTTTCTCTATGAGTTTTTGGTACAGATAGTCCATCTTTCAGTCCATCTACCAAGTTCTGCGTGATGATATAAACACTAATTCATCTACCTTACAACTTCGCCGCAATATTAACATGCACAGCCTTAATATTGGAATAAGCCGCAAGACCAGCCTCTCCCAACTCCCTTCCAATACCACTCTGCTTAACTCCGCCAAATGGAATCCTCCAATCACTATCATTACTTGAGTTGATCCATACCATACCAGCTTCAATCCTCTTCGCTACTTGATGCGCCCTCGTCAAGTTTGTAGTAAACAAAGCACTTCCAAGCCCATACTGGGTATCGTTGGCTAGGCTGATAGCTTCTTCTTCGGAGCTAAACTTGCTAACCACCACAAACGGTCCGAAAACCTCTTCCTGGAAAACTCGCATCTTGGGGGAAACGCCAGTGAAGACTGTAGGTTCGATGAAGTAACCCTTTCCATCGCCGACCTTCTTGAATGGCTGGCCACCGAGTTCAAGTTTGGCACCTTCTTTCTTGCCGACTTCGACGAAAGAGAGAATACGGTCGTATTGAGCCTTTGTGACCTGAGGGCCTTGGAAGGTCTTCTCGTCAAAGGGATCGCCGACCTTGGAGATGTTCTTGACTTGGGCTCTGAAAGCAGCGAGGAACTTATCGTAGATGCCATCTTGAACGAGAATGCGGCTTGTTGCAGTGCAGATTTGACCTTGGTTCGACATGATACCAGCATGAGCCCAATAAACAGCCAAGTCGATATCAGCATCATTGAAGACTATAAGGGGACTCTTGCCACCAGTCTCTAAAGTGATATTCTTCAGGTTACTGCTCGCCATTTTCATGATTGTCTTTGCTGTTGGTGTCGAGCCAGTGAAGGCAATCTTATCGACGTCCATGTGAGAAGCGAGGGCTGCACCAGCGACGGTTCCAAGACCGTTGACGATGTTGACGACACCAGGGGGGAAGCCTGCCTTGACGACGAGGTTGGCGAAGTAGAGGATCGAAAGGGGCGTTTGCTCGGCGGGCTTGAGGACTACGGCGTTGCCACAGGCGAGAGCAGGGCCCAGCTTCCAGGCTGCCATGGCAAGGGGATAGTTCCATCTATCGAAGTCGTTAGTCAAAAAGGCCTCTGGACTGCTCTTTTCGAGATGCACTTACGGAATAATTTGTCCGCAGACACCAATAGGTTCACGGATGGTATATCCAAACTTGTCACCAGTAGTCTCAATAACCTGTCCAAACACCTTATCCGCAAAGCCAGCATAGTATCTTAAAGTCTCAGCCACCTCAGTCATGTCCTCGTTGAACGAAACCGAGTAAGGCTTTCCGTTATCCCATGTTTCAATCGTAGCGAGAATATCTCTGTTTTCTTCAACGAGCTCGGCAAGTCGGTTCATGAGCTTGCCGCGCTCTGTAGCAGGGAGATCTCGCCAGGCGGGATTGCGAAGGGCGCGACGAGCGGCGCGGACGGCTTTGTCGACATCTTCGGCTGATGCGGCGTAGACGGAGGTGATTTCCTGTTCGTTTCTGTTATCATTAGTGGCGATTCTCTTTTCAGTGGGCTATTGGTCTTACGTTGGGTTTATCGAAGTGATTTTGTTGCCGTTTGAAGATCGAACAAATTCATTGTTGATGAACAGACCAGTAGGCTGCTTGTAGGTTCGCCCATTGGGGGCAGTAAGTTGAACGTCTAGACTCATTGTGGATGTATGATGATTCGATTATACAGAAATCTCTGGGTAAATCAGCTGAGGAAAGCTATCCTTGTATACCTATAGTCATTCACCAACGTTACTCGGTATCAATGCCGTATAACAGCGGAACCTATCAACGTGGGGTTCCGATTCCCCAGACCAAAAAACTGAAAAGTATTGCCCATTCTCGGTATAGTGTCCTCCGGGCCGGTGTGGATATCAAGGCGGGATACCCTGGACCGATAAGGAGATATTTCTCGCTTCCATATCGGGCAGTCGTTTTGCAAGCGATTTAAGCAGAATCCGGGCAAGGAAATGCATTCAGCTACTGGAGTTGCAAGCCGTTGATCATCTACCGTGCCATGGGACCCTTGATGCATGATCCAGGGGTGATATGACTGACAAGTCGTATGATTTGCTCTCAAAAATGCAAATATGCGTCCTAAATCAACGTTTACTGACATTTGAGAACGACTATACCGATTATGGTAGTAAGATAGACCAAAGATACAGTGCAATTAAATAGAACGGGTTTTCCCATGCGCAAGTGCCCATCTTTCATTGATTCTAAATTTCAGCTACAACTACGCGTATCTGTTCCATATTCACAAAGTCTACCAATGCCGGTCCTCCCAACCAATCAGGAAGCACTAGGCCCTCCGTTCTGAGGAGCTCGATGAGCTTCCGTATCCGTCTTGGTTCGGACATCGACATCAACATAGTTGGCCCGCTCCGCGCGCTGTGCATAGATGATGTTTCCCTGCGCCTCCTCGGTCTCCAGATAAGTGATACGTCCCTTGATGACCCAGAACACCAGCGTGATGACAAGCATAATGCCAAAAACAGCAATGGCGTAGTTCATGTCTGCAACCGCGGGGTTCGGTGCGCCTGGGAAGAAGAAGAAAACGGTGGTGACGGCGCAGTAAACGACGCTAACCCAGTTTGTGACTGAACCAAATCGTCCAAGAGAGAACTCGCCTGGTGGGAGCTTGTCTCGGCCGACGAGGAGGAGGACCAGAATGGGCATGCCGTAGGACACTGTGAGCGCGATTGTGCTGACGCTTAGAATAGCTTCCAAGACTGTTGAGGCGAAAGTGTAGAGAACTCCGATGAGAGCCATGACACCGCCCTGGAGCCAAAGTGCGCGAACGGGGACCTTCCAGAAATCGTCGACCTTGGCAAAGTAGCCGCTCCAAGGAATACCTCCGTCTCGAGCAAAACCCCAAGTCAAACGCGAAGCGGTCGTAACGATTCCAATACCCTGTCCGATGCCGTTCACGATGAACAGTGTCAGAAGGACAGTTCCGCCCTCAAGACCTACAGTCTGCTTGAGAAGATCCATGAAAGCAAGACCGGTCGTAGGATCAGTGACGATGCTCATATCCACGATGCAGAAGAGGCAGACGACCATGAAGATGAAACCAGTGATGGCACCAATGACGACCGAGAGCCAGATAACGCGGGGGATGTTCTTTCGTGGTGAGGGAATTTCTTCGACCAAGTGGATAGCAGCATCGAAGGCCGTAAGACCGTAGGCGGCTTGGATAAGGCCCAAGAACCAGGTAACACCATCGGGCCAGCCAGTCTGGTTGATCCACTGTCCAAAGACGAAGCTGGCAGGCTGATAATGGAGGTTGTCCTTGGTTCCAACGGAGATGAGCATGGCCAAGCTGATGATGAAGAAAAGACTGGCGAAGGAAATACCAACGAAGTTGTTGAACCAGGGCAGAACGACGTCCTTTCGACACGCCACGACGTTGAACAGAGTCATAAATAGAGTAACGCCGACGTAGACGAGGAATAGAACCCATCCCTTATCCGCACCAGCCCAGTCAGGCTGGAAAAGAACCTTCATCTTGAGCATAAACTCGCCCATGAAAGCAATCTGCGACGCCGACAAAGTGATCCAGCCAGTCATGTTAATCCACGCACAAAGATACGAGCAGAACCGTCCAGACTTTGTCGGCCACAATCGCGAGATCCAGTACGCCTGACCGAGCGCCGTGGGCATACTACTACACATCTCACCCAGCGACACAGCAACGCAGACATTGCAGACAAACACAAGAACCAGGCCCCAGAGGATGGCGATGGGACCCCCGCTGGTCAAGCCGCTGTCGATGCCCTGCGCGAAGGTGGACCACGTACCGAGGACAGAGAAGGCCAGGGCAAACATGCTCCACATGCTGAATTTTCGCGAGAGACTCTGGTCATGGCCAAAGTTTGCGAGATCTTCTGCATCGCGGATGGCTTGGTTGGTGGTGTCTGAGCGCTTGAGCGCAGAGTTTGTCTCGACGTCGTTGGTCATGGCCGCGTCTGACGATGACCTCGTCGAGAGAATAAACGAAAATAAATGACGTAAAAGGGGAGAGGGGAAAAAGGCGACGGGCAGCCTTAGCGAGAATGTGATGTGACTCAGAGACAAGTCAATTGCGATGTGTTGTATGAAATGGGAAGTAAAAAAGCAAATGCGCGTGGCAAGCTTATATCCAATTTGCTACGGGGAACGGACCAGCGTCTTTTTGGCAAGGAGACCCTTTTTTTACATTACGAAGGCCACACACAGCACAGAATTAGAATTGGTAGGTGCTTGGTATCAAGGTTAACTTATCGTGTGACAGGCCGGGTCGCTCTACTGGCAATGATAGTACTGTATGGGGTACAGAGATTGTGGTGGTGGTGGCTGATTGTAGGGATGCTTCAGCGCTGAACGAAAAACCTGGCAGAGGCCAAAAAAGCGCGCATTGGGGTTAGTAGCACACCTCAGAGATAAGGGGGCACTCTAGCACTGTTATCTCGAGCCCCGGTCATACTGCCCTACTAACGCCCTTTCAGCGACGGCGGCGTCTGCCATACCTGACAGATTACCTACTGTAAGCCCAGTGACGCATGCAAACAGGACAACGCCGTCGTTATTCTGACAGGACAACCCAGCAAGTTAGTTAGCGATCATTCCAATGGCTTGGCCAGGCGGTTTGCGGGGAAACGCGATGGTACCCCATGGGGAACGGCGATGCATCGCATCAGGAGAGAGGACGACGAGATTTCCATTACGTGATGAATTGCAGCATCTTGTGCAACGACTTCCCCGTGGGGAATAACGCGTTGCTTTTTCGACCGGGCCGGTAACATCTTGGGAGAAACGTAATCAAGGGGGATGAAGGGGATGGGATGGATCACCTGTTCGGTTATCTCGGGGGAGACGACATTCTTATCGGCCGCTGAGCAAAACTGCAAAACGTTACCTGGAAGCGGTTTAGCGCAGGGCATGGGTGCAAAGCTGAGAAACAGATGCTGAAAGCGGTTAGAGGTGTAGATGAGGGGGAGGATTGGGATCGCTGGGGTCAGATGATTGAGCCTCGTGTTTCCCAACCGTTTACTTATGCTAGATAGCAGACAGATGCAGTAATTTGTGGACCTGTTGAAAACGTTCACTGTTATGCCCGTTTCGAGGAGATCAGAGAGTTCTTGGGGCGGCGCGTCGAACTGCCGGAGATGGCTTGGCATGCCAGATAGTGAATATTCCCCAGGATCAATCGAGGGAATGCAATTCTGTAGCAGTTTTCGGTAGAGATACCCTTGTCGCAATCTAGATCTCGCTTGTGTTTCCACTGCAGAAGCAACTGTAGTCAGCATCTTTGCTTCTGTAGGGGATGTCTTACACTGGTATCAGCGGACTCCCGCTCAGTGGAGATGCAGCGGAGCGGTGTCTGCCAGGACAATCGGAGCGGGCGCCACACGGTGGATGCCATGCCATGCCGTGTCTGTCTCTTCTAATCCGCCTTGCTTTTCTTTTCTTTTACTCTTCTCTATAAGAAGCTCTGTATCCTCTTGACAATATCTTCTTTTTTCTTTTCTCTCTATAGTAAAATACCAACTAAGCTACAGTTCTTGTTCAACTCTGCTCCCTCCAGGTCAACCAACACCTTGGAACACTTATACAGTTACTTGATCATCCACCGTATGGCACAGTCGCTCAGCCCAGACAACGTTCACCATGATTGCAGACACCTCATCCATCGCCGGCTACACCATCTTTCGGGAAGAAGCCAACGACGCCGCTCCCGACCTGTCAAATTCTCAACATTTACATCCTCTCGGTATGTTTTCCCCGCCATTCAATTGAACCCCTCCAATCGGCCTGGCCCTAACAATTGTAGATCCGCTATCGATTGATGAGATTCGCGCTGCCGCAAAAATCATCCGTGATCATGCTCAGCCCAAGACTCTAAAGTTCAACTGTCTCACTCTCCGTGAGCCTCTCAAGGCAGAATATGCTGCTTTCCGCGCCCGAACTGGTCCCCGACCTTCTCGTCGCGCTTTCGCCATCGTCATCGAGAGGGGCAATGGTCAAGTCTCCGAGGTCGTCGCCAACATCGCCGACGGCAAGGTCGAGCTCTGGAAGGACGTCTCTGAGGTCGGTCCTACTCTGACCCTCGAGGATCTTGACGTCTGCGAGCGCGTTGCTCGCGCCGACCCTCGTGTCATCCAGGCCTGCAAGGACCTTGGCATCGACGACATGTCCAAGATCTACATCGATGCTTGGGCGATTGGCGTTGATCAGCGTTGGGGCTATGAGCGCCGTCTCCAGCAGGGTCTGGTGTATTATCGCGCTTCGCCCAACGATAACCAGTATGCGCACCCGCTGGATTTCTCCGTCGTGGTCGATACTGAGAAGGAGGAGGTCCTCACTGTTGACATCCGCTACGTCAACGGTGAGCGAACAAAGATTCCTCTCGCCTCGCACAACTACATGCCTGAGTTTATCGGCGAGAACTACATTGATGGCACTCTCAAGCCCATCAACATCACCCAGCCCCAGGGCGTGTCCTTCCGCATGCGAGGAAATGAGATTTCTTGGGCTGGCTACAAGATGCACATCGGATTCAATTACCGTGAAGGTATTGTTCTTTCTGATGTTCGCATGGAGGATCAGCATGAGCACCGCGAGCGCACCCTCTTCAACCGTATCAGCGTCGTCGAGATGGTCGTCCCCTACGGTAACCCCGAACCCCCTCACCACAAGAAGCACGCTTTCGACGTCGGTGAGTACGGTACCGGTCTCATGACCAACTCTCTGAAGCTGGGATGTGATTGCAAGGGCGCAATCCACTACCTTGATGCCGTCATGGCTACTGGTTCCGGTGATCCCGCTGTCATCAAGAACGCCATCTGCATTCACGAGGAAGACAACGGTCTTCTGTACAAGCATACCGATTACCGTGACGGCTCCGTCATTTCCGCCCGTGATCGCAAGCTCATTATCTCCCAAATCATCACTGCCGCCAACTACGAGTACGGCTTCTACCATACCTTCACCCTCGACGGTACCTACAAGCTTGAGGTTAAGCTGACCGGCATGCTCAACACCTACTGCATGCACCCCAGCGAGACAGCCGCTCCCTATGGAACCGAAGTCGCGCCCACCATCAACGCTCACAACCATCAGCACATCTTCTCCCTCCGTGTGGACCCCGAGGTCGACGGACCCAACAACTCCATCGTCCAGAACGACGCCATGCCTTCAGAGGCAGAGGTCGGATCTCCCGAGAACCCCTACGGCAACGGCTTTTACTGCAAGAACACTCCTCTCCGAACAGCCAAGGAGGCTGCTGTGAACTACTGCCACGAGACAAGTCGATCATGGGCCATCACCAACCCCAACAGCATCAACCCATCCGCCAAGAAGCCCGTCGCCTACAAGATCCTCAACAACAACTGCCCCGGTCTCCTCGCCAAGCCCGGCAGTGTCGTGTATAACCGCGCTGCCTTTGCTCGCAAGAGTCTCTGGGTCACTCCTTACAAGGACTACGAGATCTTCCCTGCTGGTGACTACGTCTGCCAGTCCACCGGTGTTGAGAACCACCCCCACAACGGCACTATCCTCGACTGGGTAGCCCGCGACGAGCCCATTGAGAACACTGATATCGTCTGCTATATCCAGTTTGGTCTCACTCACTTCCCCCGCACCGAGGACTTCCCCGTGATGCCCGCTGAGCCCGTCAGCGTCATGCTTCGCGCCTCAAATTTCTACCAAAAGAACCCTGGTCTCTGGGTTCCTCCTTCGGCTCTCTGTGTCGATGCTGCATCTAAGGATGCTTTCGGTAAGAAGGAGGAGGAGACTCCCTCTTCTTGCTGTGCTACCAAGACGCTCCCCCGTCTTTAGATGGATGATGTAATGATTGGGGTAGTGTAAAGTTAAAATTGAACGTGCTTAGCATTATGGCATATCGTGGGTTTTTGCATGGTTATATAGCAAGTTGAAAATCAAGAATACATGAATTACTCTCTCAAATATGTCTCTGCCGGTGAAGCCTCTCTTTGAACGTCTTCTCTCAACCCTTGGTCTTCCAGTGTGCAGCTATGTTTTCAGGATTTGAACATAAAATGACCCTAAACCAACTAGACCCGCCACGGCAAGAAGCGACAAAGTGACTCGTGACGTCTTTATGGGCTTGTTAGTGCTGACACTTCGATACTCCAAATCACCCCATGCCACGAATACACTTCGCAACCAGAACTTGAACTGCCAGTCCGGGAACATGATTGTGTTCCTCTTTGTCTTCTCGTCAATAAACCAAGATGTGCAGCCTGTCGCCCAAACAAGGCGTTTAGCCTTCTCTTGAACTCTGTCTATATCCTTCCTCTCAGCTTCGGGAGTAACCTCAACGATGTCTGCCTTTCCTGTAAGAATTGGTCTGAGAACTCTCATTGTGTAGTTGATCTGGCATTCTGTAGTGTAGATGACTGATAGATGACCACTTAGAGTGTTTGGGCCCATCATGATGAAGAAATTGGGGAATTCCGAAAGGCATGTTCCGAAGTATGATGACGCTGCACCTTCACTGACTTGATTCCACTATCCCCTGTTAGCAAGCGGCAGATCATGACCCGTGGGAAGCATTGGAGAGAATACTTACATGCTCGTTGATACTGACCCTATCCTTTCCGTATATCTTCATGGGAAATAGTGGTTTCTGGGTCTCAAATCCATGCGCGAGGACAATGGCATCGGCGGTTACCAACCTTCCAGAAAATGTTCGTACGCCTTTTGCTTCAAGTTTTTGGATCGGATCGTTATATACAAGCTCAACGTTATCCCGATGTAAACAGGCAAGGTAATCAGTGTCATTGACCCTTCGCTTGCAGCCGACCTCAGTCTTTGGCACCAGAAAGTCTAGATACTTATCCGGTGCGGCCTTTCGGATATAGTCAGTAGTTTCTTTCGCCCATTGATTCCTGATTCGAAGACCTTCGGCAACTTTGAAGCCGGCAAAGTCTCGTTCTTTCAGGTAGTATAACCATGCACGATATAAGCGCATTGCAAAGGGGATCCATCTCATGGTCCATTTAAAAGTGGCCGAGTAGGTGGGATTGGAACGTTCTGCTAGCCAGTGCGCTTGTCTCGCGAACTGGGTTGCTTTCTTGACGGCGCCGTCTCCCGAGCTTATGGCAGGGAGGACTTGAGTTGCGCTGCAACCGTTTCCTATTCCAATCAGCAAATTGAGGCCAGTGCATTCTGGGGCAAACCCACCAACGAGCACTACTTCCTTGTCTTTCCAATCGAAGGAATGATCCCATTTGGCAGTATGAAATATTCGCCCTTCAAAGTCTGAAGCGCCAGAAATATCGCATTCTTTGGGAATGGAAAGGGCACCGACTGCTGAGATCAGGACCTTGGAACGACGAGTCATCACTTCCGACGTTTTGACATCTCGAATAGTGGTTTCCCAAGTTCCAGTAGACTCGTCCCAATGCGCAGATTCAACAACTGAGTTGAACCTAACATGTCTTTCAATATCGTATTTCTTGGCAACATCATTGAAATAGGTTTGGATCTCTGGTTGCATAGCATATGCTTGAGACCAGTTGGGGTTCAGAGCGAAGGAGTATGAGTAGAAATGCGATGGAACCTTTAAGAGAGGTCAGATGGAATTCCTCTAGACTTTTTGATACATACATCGCATCCACAGCCTGGATAGCTATTGGCTCGCCACGTTCCGGCCATGGCAGAGTCTTTTTCGATGATCTCGAAGTTTCTGGTGCCGAACTTTCGGATCAGTTGGACACCGAGACCAATACCTGACATCCCGGCACCGATTATAAGCACGTCTGTTTGATTCATCTTAACATTTACTGAAGACAAGGTGAACCGAATTCGAGAATGTGATGAGAGGATGGCGATGTTGGGTGAGGGATCAGGTCTAGGCATTGGATTGACGTATATATAATTACGAACCTCAATCGAGATTGCTACTTCTTGTGATACATTCATTGCCATTCTTTTCTTTCAGACTGCACTGATTACATTGACGACATCATCACGACCCAAAACGGTAGTCAAGGCGAAATGTGGGTATCAAGCGACCTAAGAGCCAAAAACACGGACAACAAGCCGACCTCAACGATTCCACAACCTTCGGTACATTAGGCAACGATAAAATTACATAAACGAGTAGACAACGAGCGGGGGTCGTATTTGCGTGGGGTTTATGTCGCTGCACCTCGCTGCATTGAATTAAAGTGGCGTGCAGCTAGAAGAGGGGAAGGCATATTGACTGGCTAAGCCGAGAACAACACAGACATCAGGGTCATTTGACCATCTTCGGTTACCTAAATAAGTAACCCGCGTATGCATTAGAGTCTAATGCGTGGCACTTTCACGAGTACAGCTCGTGATAGCACGCTCATTACATTGCGGGGCTATCATGCGAACAGCGAGTCAACCGAGGGAGAGATATGATCTGAGGTAAAGACTGGCTCTCGATGTTACAGAAACCAACTAACGCGCTTACAAAGTTGAACCCCAAATCGACTTATCACCAAGCCACTCCCAAATACTCTTATCCGCCTCCTCAGTGTTACTAATAGAAACTCCCTTCGACTGACCACTCGTATCAGGTCCAGGATCATTAAACAGCTGCACACAACGAGTGTTGTTCTTCCCAACCTCAAGCACCGTTCCACCTGGATACTTGTCACTCTCCACACAAAGAAGCATGGCCTCTGCAACCTCTTGAGGTGTAACCCACTCATCCTGCCCCTCATTGACATACTTCAGCTTCTCAGGATGTTCCGTCCATAGCGGGGTGCGCACTAAACCAGGCGCAACGGCATTGACACGAACGCCAATCTTCTCAACTTCTGCAAGGCATCGCACAAAGCCCGTGATGCCGAACTTGCTCGCTCCATACATAGGACTTCTGAGAGCGGGGGACTGAGCTGCGATAGAAGAGATATGGATCACGCGTTTGGGGTTCTCAGGTGACACTTTCTGGGGGGAGCCGTGAAGCCATTGTGAGATGGCAAGTTGCGTAGCACGAATGGGATGCGTGAGATTGATATCCAGCAACTTATAATGATCACCGTCAAGGGGGTCTTTAGATTCAGCGGAACCTGGGGGATGCCAGAAGTTGGAAAAATGAGGCTCATAGACACCTGCACCTGGACAAACGATGTCAAAGTCGCCAAACTCTTTGACGGCGGTTTTGAATGCATTGGCTAGATCTTTCCAGGATGTGACGTCTGTCTTGACAAAGACTGCTCGGGGAGAGGAGTCTTTGAACTTTGAGACTAGAGCTTCGGCTTCTGGTCTCAGAGAAAGATCTGCTATGACGACGTTGCAGTTCTTTCCAAGCAGGATCTGAGCAAACTCATAGTTGATTCCTAGGACTTGTAAGCCTATTATTTATATGATTTGTCGGGGGATATATACCTGATCCAGCGCCTGTGACGATGGCTGTCTTGCCGGAGACGGAGAATGGGGCTGATTGGGAAGACATGATACTAAAATGAATAACTAGTGTTGTTTTTGTATCTGAGATAAGAAGTTACACTTTGTATGCATTGACCCAGAAAAGATAGAAGCCATTCAGTTCAATAAATAGCCCAGACAACTTCATATACAAGTCGGCTCCGCTAATCGGGTCCGCTTATGAACCGGGGCTCTAAACTGCCGAGACGTCACTCTTACCCCACATTCTCGTCCCTCCTTCGCCTTGATATCCTCTTCCGTCAGCATCCCCCAGGTCTTCGGCTTAGTCTCCGCATATGACTCAATCCAACGGTGGCAACCCCATCGGAACAAGCACCTTGTTCATAAAACACCGCTCGGCTCGATCACCCAAATGCTTTCCATCAATATCTCGGCTTGACGACAATGCGGTCTTTTTCAGGCTGGTAAGTTTACCCCCTCAAACTGATACAATGAGGTACTGATGGCGAGCAAGCCAAACTTGCAGAAGCAGAAAGCTCAAATGTGATGAAGCAAAGCCGGTTTGTGGAGCATGTAGCAAAAGTTCGCGAACGTGCAGTTATTCCAAGAGATCGGTGTTTCGGCCTTTCCAGAGTTATGCTAGAAAGAGGAGTCGAAGCGAGGTCGTTGAAGATTTTGATGCGATTGATACAGGTGACGCTTTCGAGGCGGGTCATGTCTGGGTTGATATTCCGGACGAGCGTAAGTGCTCAGCCTATCTTGCATTCCTGGGAGCTAAATTAACATGTTTGCCAAGTTCACTTCGTCCATGTTGAAGATCCTTACGCGGAGCAGGACAGCATAAGGACTGACTATCCTAATGAAACAAGGGAGACATCTTATACTGCGGAAGTGGAGCAGATTTCTGAGTCTCCTGGGCCAGAATTAGACCTTTGGGCCGATGGTTCTCTTATCGTTGAAGGGGAAGCATATGCTCCAGATGCCGAGTCAGGAACACCTCCAACTCCCGGCGAACATCCAGACCACTCAAGACTGGCAACGCTTCATCTTCTCAAGCATTACAAAGACGGACCAGGTGTCTGGTAGGTTTCCTCTCCATTGATATAAGTACCTCTAACAATGTCAGGTTCGACATCTTTGACACTGGTTGCTATTTCTCAGGCAAAGTCCCTGTCAAAGCAGCAACGAGTCCCCTTCTCAAGTCATCAATGTGTGCCATCGCGGCCAAGCACTTGTATCGCGTAAACAAGAGTCATCTGAATCCAATCTCCGATGACTCTAGATGGCAAGGTTATGACTGGCGCTATGAATCTGCAAAGCACTACGATGAAGCTATTCACCATCTGAAGAATGCCGTTGACCTTTGTACGTACGAGAAAAACTTGAGTGATAAAGAGGATATGCTTGCTGCGGTTGCTATCCTCTGTATCTACGAACTGATGGATGCACCTGGGACAGCTTGGAGAGCTCATCTCAGCGCTCTGCCTCTGTTCAATCCAACGGAGGATACTTCACATCCTGCTTCACCAGTGGTGATACCGCGCACGGCTATTCAGGGTCCTATTCTTTGGAGCTTAGCACGTCAGGATCTTCTCTGCGCTTGTGAGCTTCGACTCTCGCATATATCTATGAATCATACTGACCTTCCCAGTCATCAGCGAAACGCAAACTCGTCTTGATCTCAAAGACGTACGTCTTTGGCAGAACGCAGGTCTCGCCACCACCGAAGACGGAACCCTCATGCCCTTCAGTCCTCCATGTTCAGCGGATATTCGTACTGCAGCTGATATCGAAGAAGACACCAAGAGTAATGAACTGACATGGCTCATTGGCAAGCTCTCAAATCATCTCACCTCGGGCGACGCAATAAATCCGTCGGATTACGCACTCCCTCTTGGTCAACGTCCAACCATTGGCGTCACACAAGAACGCCTTCTCGAACGCTGGAAAATGCTGCTCAAAGAATTCAAGAAATGGCACGACAGTCTCCCATCAACATTCAAACCATATGCCCGAACACCATACCCTTCGTCAGGTTCATGTTTTAGCAGCTTCACCCAAATATGGTACGAACTCCCAATCTGCGCTGCAACAATGCAAAACTATCACATGGCCATGATTCTCCTCCTCGTAAACCAACCACAAGAATCAACATTCATTCGCTCCACTGTCTCGGCGCGATTAAAGTCCTATCGACAGATCCAGCGAGAGGTACATCATTACGCAAGAGAGATTTGTGGTGTTAGTCTAGCGGAGCCCTCGGATCCCGTGAGAGCGAATTCAGTGCAGGCGTTGTTTGTAGCGGGACAAGTGTTCTACGATAAAGGCGAGCAAGAAGCGGTCTTAAAGCTTTTGGATGATATTGAGAAGGATTTGGGATGGACTACCAGATTTCACCGCGCAAAGCTTGTAGATGAATGGCCTGCAGATAGCTAATACCGGCACCATGAATCCCTGACGATTTCAGTTCTGCTAGCTAAGCCGCGATGTCGCGTTGATGGAACAAGTGATCGACCGAAATTCTAGGCCGAGATTGCAAAGTTACATAGTCAATCATGCAATCGTCTGTGATGCTACTGCAGCGAGCAGCAATTCCGCGATGATCTTCGGCTTGATTGCCATTTACTCGAGAGACGGCTTCAAATACTGGTTCCTATTGGCCATTCGGCTTGTTGTCCTCTTACGGCACGTCGCATCAGCGCTATAAATGCCAAACTCAAAATTGAGATACCGCTGCAAGGTGACGAATTGTGGTTAGATTGAGGGACACTGAGCCGCGGCTTACAGTCCGGTAGCTCCGAGTGTCACTTTGACGCCTCTATAAATACCGACAACTCACTTCAAATGACACATTGGCTTCGATATCGTTATCAAGAATAGGAATAATGGCGACTTCGACTTTTGGACCTCGTTTGGCTGGTAAAGTCTGCATTGTGACGGGCTCTTCATCAGGCTTGGGTCGTGCAATTGCACTGGCTTACTCTCATGAGGGGGCGCACCTCGTCTGCGCTGATCTCCAGCCGGCTGCACGTGCGAGTGTGAACGGAGAGGAGGAGGTCAACACAGATGAATTGATCAGATCAAATGGTGGTCAAGCTATCTTCGTTGAGACGGACGTCACCAAGACCGCTGCCGTGGAGCAACTGGTCTCTAGAGCTGTCATCCAGTTTGGCCGCATTGACGTGTAAGAAAAGTATCCCGAATAATCCGCTGAGATTGGTCGCTCACTCCATACAGGCTAGTCAACAACGCTGGTATTTCCGTCGAAGCGGGCAAAGAGCCTCGTCGGGTACACGAAACTCCAGAGGACTGGTGGGATCTGACCCTTGCTGTCAACCTCAAGTCCATCTTTCTCGTCAGCAAGTATGTCATTGCACAGATGCTGAAGCAGGACAAGTCCGAGACTGGCGACCGAGGCTGGATCATCAATATGTCTTCTATTTTTGGCCTCGTCGGAGGAGTCACCAATGGTAAGAACCCCTCCCTACAATTTTCGCAACGCTAATCGTGAAGCTGCGTATGCTGCCTCGAAAGGTGGTGTGACAAACTTGACGCGTACCATCGCTCTCGACTACGCGAAAGATGGCATCCACTGTAATGCCATCTGCCCAGGCTGTAAGTTCTCAATATCTCATAACTTCCATTGACGCTGACAGGTGGTGTAGTTACGGAGACGGCCATTTTTGCCGACACCATCAAGACTCGCGACAGAGACCTCATCCGGTCACTGCATCCTCTCCATGGAACTGGGTCGCCCCAAGATCTTGTTGGTGCCGCCATCTTCCTTGCTAGTCAAGAGGCGCGATGGGTCACTGGGGTGAACCTCCCAGTAGACGGTGGCTATACAGCACGGTAGTGACTTGAAGCCTTAGATATGTCGCTATACACAAGAAAACATTCACGATCCATAAGCAATCATAACCCTCCCAATTTATATGTATTCATCCCATACATTATCCATTATCCATACACAAAGAAATATATCTTCCCATGATCCTATCGTAATGCACCGTTCCTCATACAGATATTGCATCGTCCGTCTTAGTATAACCTCTACATAAACCATATTCTCTACTCAAACATCCCAAACTCAAGGAAATGTATACAAAGGAAAGGTTTTCAAATGAGTGACTCGTTAAACATGTTCATACATCCATCTCATCCCATCATCTAAGCATCAGCCGATCCATCCGACTGAGAAGAAGACCTTGTCGCAGAGGAGTTGAGGTTGCGTCGTCGCACAATATGGCTCCTATAAACGTTAGTATCACTACATCGTAAACAGTGAGAAGGGAGAACTTACAGTCCACTACCATTCCGAGGATCTCGAACAATGACCAGCTCCTGCGCCCTTTTTGGATCCTTGATGGGCTTCCTCCCCCCACCACTCTTACTCCTCGTCATGCCGCCGTTGTTAATCTGGGCGACAAGAGCAGCAACCTGAGTCTGAAGCGAGTTGACCTCCGCGTTAGCAGCCTTCTGGGCCTTCTTTGCCTCATCGAGCTGCTTCATGAGCTTGTTGTTCTCAGTGCGGAGCTGCTTCAGCACAACAGCTTCTCGCTCAGCGCTCTCAAGCTTCTTGGTGAGTTCATCGCGCTCAGCGGTCAGAGCATCGACGGTGGAGACTTTCTCTTGGAGCTTGGCGGCGTTTTCCTCAGCGCCGGTGAGCTTGCCTTTGAGATCATCGCGTTCGGTGGTGAGGGTATCGACGGAGGCGGCTTTTTCTTTTAGAGCGGCTGCTTCTTCCTCGACGGTGGCGAGCTTCTTGGTGACTTCGTCACGCTCGGTAGTCAGGGTATCAACGCTGAGTTGGAGTTTACCAGCGTTTTCTGCTGTGGCAGTGAGCTTGCCGTTGATGTCGTCAAGTTCAGCTGTGGTAGTGGCAACTTTCTCCTTGAGTTCTGTGTTCTCGCCTTGAAGTTCCTCGACGGTGGGAGGAGCGGGCTCTTCAGGTGCTGGGACAGCCTCAGGCTCAGCCTCAGGTGCTGCCTCTTCAGCCGGAGTATCAGCGGGTGCTTCAGCTTCGGCCTTCTCCTCAGTAGGTGCCTCAGCCTCAGCCTTCTCCTCCCCAGGGGCTTCTGGCTCAGTTGGAGCTTCTACCGGAGTCTCAACAGGAGCGTCGGCCGCAGCTTCGACCTCCTCAGCTTTTGTCGCAGCCTCGGGCTCAACCTCACCTGCAGGTGCAGGCACAGGTGCAACCTCCTCAACCTCCTCCTCGACAACGATCACATCTTCAGTCTCAGGTACATCCTCGACAGACGCAGGCTGCGGCACACTCGCAGGGTCTGGCTTCTCCGTAGCATCAGAGACAACACTAGCAGTGTCATCAACCGTACTAACAGAGCTCGAGATCGTCGACAGCGAACTCGACACCACGCTCGCAGTATCCGACAACGACCTAAGACTAGAGTTCTCCGACCTCAGACTCTTCACCTCAACCGCCAACCTCAACACCTGCGACGTCTGATCGTCCTGATCATTCAACAAACTCCTGACCTGCTCCTTCATCGTCTTGTTCTCCCCATGCAGCTGCTCATACTTCTTCTTCAACTTCTTCCTCTTCGTCTCAACCTCCTCCACCTCCTTCGCCACCGCCTCCTTCTCCTTAGTGATTGATTCGATCTGCGATTTAAGCTCTCCGTTCTCGGTATCAAGACCAGCAATTCGGGCGTCCTTACTCTCTGTGTCCTTGGTCCAGGTATCCTTCTCCTTCCTTAAGTCGTCGATCGTAGCCTGGAGTGTCGTGACCTGCGCTTCGAGTGCCTTCTTGTCGGTTTCGAGTCCCGTTAGCTGTTCCTGGAGTCTTGACTTGTCGCTTGTGAGATCAGTGATTTGATTAAGCATGTTCTTCTTGTCCTCCTCAAGGCCTGACTTGTCCTTGTTCAGAGACTCGACTTGAGACTTGGAGTTCTCGCTGTCTGTCTTGTAGCGGTCACGCTCCACAGTGAGCTCGCCCAGCTCCTTGGCCTTGTCGAGAAGATCTTCTTCCATATTGCTGACGCGGAACTGCATGGACTCTTGAGAGATCTCCATGGTTGCAATGCGAGCTTGATAGGTGGTCTCTTGAGCCTTGCGGATAGCCTTGATGTCCTCGAGCTCTCTCTCCAAGTTGATAGCCTTGGCTTCAAACTTGCTATAGGATTGAGTAGACTCTTGGCTTGTCTTCTTGAGATCCTCATAGTTTCTCTCAAGAGCAGCCTTGAGCTCTCGGTGCTTGGCGAGATGGTCCTCAAGCTCCTTGACTCTGTTGCTGAAGTTCTGCTCAGTCTGCAAGAGCTCATCTCGCTCCTTGGTGAGCTTTGACACAATCAGGTCACGCTCCTTCTTGGCCTGGTTGATAGCCTGGTCTCTCTCCCTCTTGACCTGCTCAAGAGCATGGTCACGTTCCTTCTGGAGCTTAGCGATAGCAGAATCGCGCTCCTTCTTGGACTTGGCAATTGAGACATCGAGATCCTTTTTGGCCTTCTCAGCAGCGACTTCACGGTCCTTCTGGAGTCTGTCGACAACAGAATCGCGTTCACGCTGGATGCGCTGGATGACTTCATCTCGCTCGCGCTGAAGTCTCTGCAACTCTTGGTCGCGATCCTTCTTGGACTTTGAGATGGTCAAGTCGAGATCTCGCTGGGCTTGCTCAACAGCTTGGTCGCGTTCTCTCTTGAACTTGTCCACGACCTCCATGGCTTGGTCACGCTCACGCTTGAAGCGGTCAAGGACTTGGTCACGATCCTTCTTGACCTTGTCAATTGACATGTCGCGGTCCTTTTCGAACCTCTCCAAGGTGCGACGCTGCTCATCAAGGCGTGTCCTTGTTCTCTCAAGCAGCCTGGTCTGCTCCTCAAACTCGATAACGAGTCTGTCCCTGGTAGCTTGGGCCTTGTTCCTCTCATCTCGAAGCTCATCCTTATCGGACTGCATGTGAGAGAGTCTGTACCGAGCGTCATCAAGATCCTTGAGAGTCTCTTTCTGCTTGGCCTTGAGAGACTTGAGCTCGCCTCTGAGGTTCTCGAGTTCATTGTTCATAGTCCGCTCGACGTCAACGCGAGAGCGGGCCCGTTGCCGAGAAGGGGGACGCGTAGGCTCAGGAAGCTGACGCTCTTCAGGGATGCGTTGAACTGGTGGAGCAGGCTGAGGCTGTTGCTGTTGAACAACGGGTTGTTGCTGAACCATGGGCTGCTGGAAGGGCTGCTGCATAACGGGTTGCATGACAGGAGGGCTGATAGGCTGAGCAGGAAACATCAAGGGCTGTTGCATGATAGGCTGGGCAATCATGGGCTGAGGAGCAACAGCAGGCTGATGGCTGACGATGGGCTGTTGAGCCATCATCGGTTGATGCGTGTAGATCTGTGATGTAGTGGTCTGGGTGACCGACGATGAAACCATAGCATTCTGTGGGTTGACGGTAGTCTGTTGGTGCTGCTGTTGCTGTTGAGGCTGTTGCAATTGCAGTTGCTGTGGTTGCTGCTGTTGTTGTTGCTGCGGTTGCTGTTGTAGCTGTTGCTGCTGATTGTTGGTGTTGCTCGCAGGCTCCTGGGCCTTGGGCTCAATGTGGATGTGAAAGGTCCGACCACGACTTCGTGATCGTTCCTTAGTCCGCTCTTGTTGACGCTCAACCTGTCGACTGGATGTTCTCTCAACCTCACGCTCTGTTCGGCGCTCAAGCTGTCGATCTGTCTCAAACTCAACTCTCTTCTCTGTGGGTCGAGATTGTTGAGATGTGCTCATGCTTGTATTACGCACGATCGAGCGAGACCGTGTTGGGGTCTTGGCACAGTCATCTTCACTGTCGCTCATGACAGTAGTGGCCCTTGTTGAGACAGAGACATTGGATGAAGTGGCCCAGCCAACCTCTGAAGCTGAGTCGTAGTTGTCATCCGACATGTATGACATTCTGGGTGAAGGCTCTGGTGATCGTGTGTCTTGAGTGCTTCGGAAGCGAAGTTGAGGAGGTTGGAAGATGAAGCCTCTGCCAGAATCCTGTCGTTGGCTCCGTAGAGGTGGTGATGTAGATGTAGATGAGACAGTGTTGGTGGATACAGTCGAGGCGTCAGAGGCAGTAGTGGCCTCGGACACTGTTGAGAGTCCATCAGAGTCTGGTCGACGTGTTGGTGGTCGTGAGATAGATCTGTTTCTCGTCATGGCAGAGCTGGATCCCGAGTTCCTTGTACTCTCATCCCATGAATCGGACTTGTTTCTGGGTGGGTTTCCCCGGATCGTGAGGGCCATGGCAGTCTCCTGCTGTCGTTGTTGTTCATATTGTGACAATGGATCGAAAGGCCGACGCGCTGGCGGGGCTTGTTTCGTCTTGGTCTGTGACTTTCTCATATTGTAGGACTGCTAAGCTGTGATAATGAAATAAAATAAAAGGAATATTATGTTTGTTGCGAGTTTGTTTCGTGTGTACTTCGTGGGTCCCGGGGGAAAGTAACGGTTCGAAGTGGGTGATATGATCGGCGGGCGGCGGTGAGTTGGAGGGGTCGGGTACACTAGATAAATGGTCAAGAAGACGGGTACAAAACAAACAAGAATAAACCGTATTAGATGCTGTGCAATCGGTACTTGGGAAAAAAGAGGAGAGAAAAAGAGCACCTCAAAAAGAAGAGAGCGTCTGGCCATCAGTTTTGTTCAAAATCGCCCTGATCTTGCGGGTGACAGGACAGGGCAGGGATCCTAGTGCCGTCCGGGTCAGAGAGCCCGAGGAGCCCAATCCAAGAAGGATAACCTTGTCTGTCGAACCCGCCTCAGGGTGGTTCGAGATCCACTGCCCAACCCCATTGGGCACGGCACGTCCCCCCAAAGGTGCCAACGAGTCGCTGGCCCGTCCAACAGTAAAAGTAACAGCTGGTCCAGCGAGAGAACTCTGGCTGTGCCATGACGCGTGAGGCATCACTAGCTTCAACTCTTGTGGACGGGAGAGCGGGAAGGGCGAACGAGGCCCCTGTCGTCTTGACAAGTGACCCGACATTCTCTAGGGCCTCGATTGGACTCACCCCAGAGTCAGCGGGGTGATAGAGTATCCAACATACAGTGGCAACTTGGCCATGTGGACAGGCGTGGTTGAAGGGGAAGATCCCCGGGACTAACGGGCAGTGGATTTAGCCTCTGCAAGTGCCAGGGGGGTAGAACAGATCAAAGCGTCTTTCTGTCCTACAGTCTACTGTACGTACTCCGGCTCTGCAAGAAAGGGGAGTCGAGAGATGCAAGACTCCATAGCGTACAGTTACGTGTACACGATTTGTTTGCTGTGCACAGGGCAAATTCCTTCTGTACTGCCCTCCGCCGAATGTCCACAGCTCAAAACATTTCAGCGTGCCCAATCGTTAAAGTCAGGGCATCCAGTCAAAGATCAGCGTCTTGGGCAACAAAATGGACAAGGGTGTACCCCTGTAGCGCTTTTGAGGCCAGGTTTTTGTCTTTGTCGCTTTAGGCGTGGTTTACGGTCGGGCTGCAACGTTTATGTGGGGGTTTCCGATTCGCTGATGGATTTTTGTCATTTTTCTCGAAGGCGGCTGGTGAATTGAGGCAGAGCGATTGTTTGGATACGATGTGATTTGAAGTTATCGAGAAATGTAAAAATAAGTTGAAAGGCGTTCATTAAACCTGGTGCTGGTAATTGAGGCTTTCTGACTCATCTTACACTATTACTCACTCACTGTGGCTGGCGCGTACTCGTAAAAAGGCCTCATAGATGGGCGAGGCAAGGCAAAATGAGGCTATTCGCGGACCTTGGTGCGCTGATCTTTTGCCAAGTTTTCCTATCAATCTCGGTGTTTGTGACAAACCCCGCAAAGACGTCGTATCAGATTTGACTGACTGCATGCCCAACCACCGGCATCTAGGGTTAGATCGTTAACTAATTTAGCTCAAAGCGCGTCGTGGAGTTTTCGTGATACACGCATTTGCGTACGAACATCTGCTTTCCTCGGCAGTTCTTAGATCAAATGCGCGAAATAAATCTCACACAATCTCAATCTCTCACATTAGAGTAAGATGTTCTTTCTGCTTCTGTTACATGTACCGCGCCGCAATTGACGTCGTCAGGCATTTACTCGTGGCATCATGTATCACCTCAACGAGGCCTGTACCTTGCAAAGTCGCGTAGTGGAACCCCGAATACTTGATTATCCATGCTTAAACACAGGGAAAGCCCTCGAATCTCGAAACCTAAAGTCGCACGAATTTAAAACACGTTGTATCAATTAAAACGGTGGTCTTTGCAAATGTTTGGGCATGCAACCCATGAGAAGATCAGGGCAAGCCCCGAGCTGAATATCCTAGTCGCCCGTCTTTGCTAAGCGCCGCGGAAGCAAAGGCCTCGATCCTTAATGTCTGTCATTTTCTATGCGTCGCATATGACATTGCTGCCTACTGGATCTTTTGCAGTCATCTGCGAATGGCTTGATAGGTATACGTACAGCCGTGGCTTTGCCTCTGAGGCCACCCAGCTTGTAACCTGGCGGCTTTTCGTCCTATTGACTGGATGACTCAGAAGGCATATTTTAATGCAGTATAGTAAGTTCGATAGTCTCTTCACGGCTTGCGCAAGATCTGCATTAGGTAGGCTAGACAACGAGCATACCAGCTTGATCACGCGACCTAAAAGAGGCCGTCACAATTATTTAAGGCTTGGGGGCATTGACAGTCAGAAACAAGAGAGTGTGAAATTCAAGAATAACAAAGATGTTCATTGGACTATGTACAAGTGAGACAAAATGCAAAACGTACGATTAGGCTCAGCTACTGCATATCAACAACAGATCAGGCTGCATCGATAACTATGCCCGGGACAACACTTCCAGTCGTCGTAGGGCCCTGGTATCCTTTCCTTGCGCTTCCGAACCACCAAAGACTAACCAAGAAAGTCAAGCCTCCCCAAATAACGCAAGTATAGTTCATGCTCGCCGCACTTGTAGGCAAAGCATAAGGGAAGCAGTAGATAACGCTCCAAATAAGGAGATAAGCACATGCAATACCGTTGATGATAAATCCCCAGATGCCATGCATCCTGAAGGGTCCATAAGCAATGTTCTTTCGTCCACTCAGGAGATTAGGCAGGATGCATGCCAAGAATGAACAGCTGCAGAGCAGAATAAAGGTTCCGACAAATGCATTGAAGGCTGTTGTGCTGCCGACATAGATGGCGCCAAGGACTGAGACAAGAACAGCTGTGACGATGGTGGACCAGAGAGGCATGTCGAGAGACTCCTGGACATGGCCTAGCACTCCAGGGAAAGGAGTCGCGCCATCACGAGCGAGGGCCCAGAGCGTTCGACCGCAGGTGATGTACAGTCCAACGACAGTCAAGGCAATACAGATCATGACCAGCGATAGCAGTCCGGTAGCACCAGCTGCGGAGCCCGTGGCTTGGCGATAGATCTCGGCGATGGGATATGCCGATTCGAAGAGGGCGTCGTAGTCGTTGATGGCGTACATGATGGCAATAAGGTAGCAAAGACCGGTGACGAAACCAGTCACGACCTGGAACAAGATGGCGATGGGGACATTTCGACTTGGGTTTGGGATCTCCTCCGCAAGCTGGGTTGTCGCGTGAACCGATCCAACACTGTATGCTCCGTTGAGCATGCCAGCAACGAAGACAAACCCATCCGGATATCCAATATCAGCAGTCCAATCCTTCCAGACAAACGCCGAGCTCGCAAGAGGTGGACGGCCTCCTCTTCCAGGCATGACAGTAACAGTAATGACCGTGATGATGAAACCCGCCAGGATGATGAATACTCCAAACTTGTTCAACCCCGGCATAGCACTGTTCCAAAGACAAACAGCCGCACACGATAGCCACGTCGTGATGATATACGTGATAAACACATGCCACGACTCGGCCACAAAGCCTGGGTGGTTCAAAGCATACATCTGAACAAGCGTATTCGCAAGAATGCTCGACATGCTAGCACATCCAAGACACCAAGCAAGGTAATTCCACCATCCCGCAAAGAACCCAATGACCCTTCCCCACTTCGGCCCAGGCGTAACAGAAGCCCAGTGATAGACACCGGCAGATGAAGGAATCGCACTAGCTAGCTCTGCAACGCTCGCAGCGACTGTCCAGTAGAACATGGACACCACGATGAATTCGTAGAGGACGCCCGGTGGACCGCCGTTGAAGATGGCGACGAGGATGGAGCCGCCAATGGCGGGCCAGACGTTACCGACAACGAGGCCTACGCCTGCCAGGGAAAGGAGGTTGAAGTTCTGGGGGAGTTCTTGGACGTGGCCGGAGGCGTTGATGGGGACTTCGTTGTTGGTGATTGATTTAGCTGCATCGTGAATATCGTCGTCTCTCTTGGCGGTAAAGTCCGCCTTTGAAGTAGTTTCACTCATAATAATAATAGTCCTCCAAATGATCTTAGAGCAGAGGAAGAAGATGGGAGACAAATAGCAGGAGAAGGGCGAGATCTTAAGTCATGGTTTATCAAGCTCTGGACCCGAGGCTACGGTTTAGCCTGTCGCATGTTCCTTCCAAAAGCAGTTTAAACTCGTTTCTCCAATCTAATCTCTCCGCAGATTTGAGGTCTTGGTTCGCGGAGATAGGGTGTTTAGGGTGTTGACTTATTTCCCCGACTGGTCTGGGCACCGAATCTGGAACGTGGTTGGTGGCGAGGGTCTTATCTGATAGTTGGTCTGAGGGTTTGGAGTGTCGGCTGTGGTTTCCAAATGGGATTATGGTGTAAAAAGCATGATGGAGGTGAATCGGGAGGTTGACCGATGGACGAGATAGGGATCACGCGATGCGATGTCGGAGCTAAAGGGCTGCGTGCCAGTCACGATGATTCAATTGTACTACAGTAATTCGAGTTAAGACGGCATAGATAAGTCTCTTCTATGAGGCATCCATCGTTGTCACTCCTATTATTGAGCTCTTGAGCTCCAAATCGTGAAGTGGATCAAGTTCTCCTTAGAGTCAGGGTTGACCCCAACTAGTCTGGGGTTCTGATATGGCCTATCGTGCGGGGTAATTTCTATTACTCATCGACTCTGGTAGCTCGAGTATAGGGTAATTCGAAAGAATATTCCATTCCAAACGATATGAAAGCATAAACGCGTGGCAGAATCTAGAAAACGTCTGTTAGGACATGATCGTAACTTAATTCGGGGTAAAGTTTAAAACGATAACTAGAAGTCGTTCGTGGCGGACGTTGTCAACCTTGCGACTTTGGTTCATCACCCTGACGCCACCTCTTTTGAACACATTGTGCCGTAGGCACTTAACTTTGCGAATGAAACACGCTCTTTCGTGACTTGGTGACTCAGCAAATCAAGATCCATGACCAAAACAATTGAAGCTTCAATTAAGGACACTGGTCTAGTTATCAGAACACCCTTCAAAGGTAGATTCAGATGGCCACATTGTAATGCTGTCTTGTGGGAATCTGTGGCCCATTGATAAGAGGCGATGCTATCTTATCAGCTTATCGGTTATGGGAAGTATTTTTAGAACTTCCCGAATCCCGACGATCTCTATCATCATCATATCATCCGACATATCCATCTGAGTTATGTTCTGATCAAATCTGGCATAATCTGAGGGCATCAACATATGAGATCTTCTGATTGACTTTAAGGGATATTCAAAGGAGGCTAGCTTCCAAAAGTTCAGAAGATCGAATGTTGTGATTTCACTCGTCTTATTTTTCAGACTCAGTAGGTATTTCCCATCGGCGACGCAGCCCAGTCATTCTCGAATCGGTGCCAGCCACCATATTCCGGCTCGCTTCCCATATACAGACTATGCACGACCATATCGTAGTGTCCATCTGCAGGGGTCTTACCACCGCAAACATTACCTCCCATAGCAACATTGAGAAGGATAGTCATCTCCCTCATTGGCCGTGTACCTTCGGGAATATCCCCCTTCATAACAGGCCTGCCATCAATATACCAGATCATTCTACCTTGACCAGGCTGCCCACCCGACTGGAGCCATGCAAAGTCATACCTGACTGGGCGATGCTGCATGTCGGGGATTTTAGTACCGAGAACACGATGTTTGTGAGGTTCATGGTGATAACCCCAGTGCAGACAAGAGTGATTCTCAAGATCTCCATTCCACGTCTCCGCAATGTCCACCTCACCATCTGTAGGCCACGAAAAAGGCTCCTGGGGAAGAAGCCAGAATGCAGGCCAGATGCCCGTCGCGCAGGGTGAAGTGATCCAGGCGGTGAGGACGCCTTGATCGCGCGAGAGGGTCTGCCGACTCACCAAGCGAGCAGAAGTATACCGCTTCTCATGATCCCCAGAAGAATTATTCGCAACAGCTCTCAGTACCAGTTTTCCGTCAGGAGTGCTACTTAGTTAGATAAAAGTAACTTCTTACGATAGTTAGACTTGGACATACTGGAAAGCATTTTGTTGATCGGCGGTGTAGTACTGCAATTCCTGGTTACCCCAGCCATCCGGGCCGTTTCCGATCTTTGCATCCCACTCTTGTGTGACGGGGACATCAGACCGGAACTGAGGCTGCCAGTAGACGTGGCCAGGCTGCTGGCCGCCGATGGGTTGCTGAGGTGGAGGAGGTCCAGGCGGTGGGGGATGTTGTTGTTGATTCTGGGCTTGCGGTTCACCGACTATATTCTCGAACTCGTTCTTGAGACGCTTGAGATGGTCTTTCCAAGCCATGATGATTGTTCAATATGTTGGAGTGAGAGGGTATACAGAATGGAAATGGTACTGAAGATTCTTCGTGATAGGGAGGGGTTTAGTCAAGGGTTGATATCGTCGAGTTGAGAACTTGGCATGACGTCATGAGCTTGCGTGGTAGCGTGGCTGGAGCAAGCAGCCAAGCCCAACAGCAATTCAATTTTCTATTGTATGAATGAGTCCCAAAAATGAAGCTATCCAGAAATCATGGAATTTCCTAAATGAGTGGACTTTTCCGTGGTTACAACCTTCAATTTTTAACCCGAGAATACCGAGCAAAATGGCCAGATACACAGACCATTTCGCGTAACCAGAAACATGCTGAACCGAGAATCAAGGAATTGAAACATCCCTCGTCAGCGATTCCAAAAAACTCAGCAATTGAAGTTTCAAGATACAATCGGGCCTTATCAAGGTGAGCATTGAGAACAGCCGGTGAATCATTTAGAGATTGCCTGATGCGCGATCTGGGATCGGATACCGCGGTTCAGTTTTATCATCCATCCCCTGGTGGTGGAAAGGGCGGAATCGGGATCCGCCGAGGCCAAGCATCAGATGGTTTGTGGTACCTGAAAATTTAATCCATGGCGAACTCCGCTGGAATAGATGATCTACATGCCATTCTTTGAGCCTCACCGTAGATAAACAAGATTAGAAAAGGTGATAATCTACGTGCCAGTAGTAATGTGTGCTGTCCAGGCAATCTGTTTCACCTTTGAGGCTCTTGACGCATATAATGGCCTGACCGACAATTCCCGACACTGAAAGAAACACGTCAAAACGCGTATGTTATCGCAAATTTTGCTACCAGAAACTTAATTGCGTATATTTAATAATAGCCCTTGTTTCATTATTACATGCGCATCTCATGTTCGCCCACAGTATTCCAACTCAGATCTCCTCATGGCCCGATTGCACCGCTTGATTGACGCCCCGGAAGCACCCGACCAGGGGTTCCAGACGAGGAATCATCGGACCACCAGACGGCCTCGAAACGCCGCTCTCACCACGCGATTGACGGTTATCGATAATGCAAGATACGGGGGCATTTTTGGGTGAGATGATATGGTATATAATGAACGAGCAGTCATTCTAGATTTGGACATCATCACTCTCAAGCTCATTAATTACTGCTGATTGAATTGCACTGCACTAAAGTTCACTGTAATTTCAACCGTCGCTACCAAGACATTCATCTTTCCCATCACCAAAATGCAACCAGTCCTCAGAGTCATGCCCACCGGTCAAAAGTAAGCCCCAACAAAACCCACTTAGTCTTCCCATTCTAACAAAACCAGGATCGTCCCTCTTCTCTTAACAGTCGGCAGCGCCACTATAGTAGGCGGATGCGTCCGAACACAATTGAAGACGCAATCAAGGACATTCGACAGAAAATTCAGTCAATACAACAACGCACAAAGCGAACAGGTATGAGTCACCTTTTGTGAGCAGCCCGAGTCATGTTTCTAATGCATTTGATAGACTATGAAAACTGTTATTCAAGAACTTTGGTTAGAGGCTTAGACTTGGAGTCTTGAAAATTACGATTAGAATACTGCGGGCACGGTATAGACATTGGAATACAGGCTAGAACGGCGTTGAGGTTTGGGCATGTATATCACGACATAATGACAATATCATGAAGAATTATTTACACCCTATTCAGTCCTGTGACGCAAAAAATATCTATTCAAGACAAAGGGAACTAACATGACCCGACAATCAAATCGTCTCAAGTTTGAAGTAGCCAATGTGGAGCAGTTGGCTTAGATGGGCAATTCCTTCAGATCCTCATGAATCTGTGTCAGAATGCTAGGATGCTTTGCTTCAAATCCCATCGCAGCAGCACGGTCGCCCTTCATGAGCATGTTCGAGCCAACAAGATACTTGACTTCTCCCTCACCAGCCTGTTCAAACTCAACACTCTTGGGCGCAGGGCTCGAGAAGATACCTCGCGCATGCATCATCTTGGCAAGCTCAGTAGCCAGATCCTTCCATGCAACTCGGCTAGTTTCCAGCATATAGAAATGACTGTATGGCGAACCCTGTGCGGGGCCCTGGGCTGCAACATCGGAGATCTTGACGAGGAAGTCGACGAGATCTAGAATGTGGCACTGCAGGAGTCAGTATAGGTGACGGATATAGAAGAGAAGTACGTACTGTGCTCAAGACGGCTGTTCCCTCGCCGACGTAGGGGACGTAACCCAGAGGCTTGGCGTTCCCAGTGATAAGCTTATATCCCACGCCCAAGAATGGCGAAGAAATACTCGCACCACCGTAAACAACAGATGGGCAGACGATGTAAGTGTCAATAGCATCATCCCCATTCCCAGCCTCGAGGACAAGCGTATCAGACTGTCCATTAAACATCTCCTTATGAATAGCCTTGATATCATCTTCATTCGCATCATTCCAGACCTTACTCTCAGGGTTGAAGCTTCCTGAAGTTCCAAAGTCGATAAAGTTTCCTCCGCCGCTGATGTGAATCACTTTACCCTTGGTACCGCGGGACTTTTGACCAGCGATGATAGCAGCGACTGGATCAGCGGTAAAGGAGTTTCCAGCATTGACGGCGATGTCGTGCTCTGCGCTGGCGGCCTTGACCTTTTCAAAGTCGGAGAAGTCACCGACCACGACACGGTCTGCGTTGAGCTGAGACTCGGACTGGGGGCTGCGGACGTAGGCTGTGATGGACCAGTCTGGATGGGCTTGCTTGAGGGCTTTTGTGTAAGGAACTGAGAATGTTGGGTTAGTAAACATGGTACAAAAAGTAGAGGATTTGTTGGCATACCACCCACGAAGCCAGAGGCACCGAAGACAATTACTGAAGGCATTGTGATGACGTTAAAGTTAAGGGAGCCGTTGATTGAGTGGCTGTTAATAGTATTGGTATGAAACGTTGATTGTTTGGCAATGCAGGCTCTTGAAGCTGTATCTAAAGTGGTTGATATACGAGAAGTAGCAGTTTACTGATGTTATATACATGGACGCATGCCAGCAGAGTATATTGCCTCCTCGAATCATAATCCAATCTGCATGTCCTGTTGATACCAGTAACGTTAACATTGTTCAGCCAATCCACCCACGCCGCATTTACAAATGCACCAAAGCACATTCCAAGCACCATATCACCACTGACGCAATAACCAGCACGCGAACAAAACAACAATCCCCCAAAGGTAAAAAAGCTCAGTCATCCAAAGCCCCACAGATATCAATCTCACCAATCCCTTATCGCAGGTCGTAGCAATTTCTAAGCCACTAGCGCACGTCGCTTTGTAACTCGGCACTCGGCATCGTAGAGAGTGCGTTAGTAATAGCTGATGGATCCCCTTGGGGCAGGGGTATTCAGACTCTGAGTGGACGCGCAACTCGGTCGCGTTATTCAATTCCTCCGTCGACCAATGTCTTCAGCCCTAGCAGGCTGAGCAAACTCCCTTTTGGGAATGGTGGGGAGTTTGAGCTGCTGCAGGTGGTCGGATAGATTACGGATTTTAGTGCGAGAGGATTCTGAGATCGTGAATTTGTGTTGGATTCTAGGGATATGACGTATAAACGTACCAATTAGTGCTTCGGGTACAGAATTGGATTCGGGTGCTTGATAATTGACAGAGGGGAGGGATCATATCGTTACAGTATTAGACGGAATAGGAGTTTGTTCACAATTATAAGAAGCGATCAATTGCCATGGCAAGAGACTTTTTCATCATCACAATTCAATCCAACCACTTCATCACCTCTACAACATTATACTACTTCAATCACTTAACAAAAACCTAAAGTTCTCACCATGAGCTCTGAAAAGTACCTCGCCGGCAAGACTGCCATCGTCACTGGTTCCTCAAAGCTCAACGGCATCGGTGCCGCCACTGCTTTGACCCTCGCCAAGCATGGAGCCAACGTGGGTTACCACTCTATTCTCATTCTCAAGTCAACTTACTTATTGTTTCTAGATCGTTGTTCACTACGCAACCAGCGCTGAACCCGCCGAGAAGGTCGTTGCTCAGATCAAGGAACTCGGCGTCCAAGCCATCGCCGCCAAAGCAGATGCATCCTCTGAATCTTTCGGCACCGATCTCGTGCGCGCAGCTTTAGAGGGTCTCAACACAAAGACCATCGATATCGTCATCAACAACGCAGGCATCGCATTTGGACACCCCGAGATTGCAGCCATCGAGACTGAGTCTTGGGATAAGATGTTCCATGCCAACGTCCGGGGGCCTTTCCTTCTCACCCAGGCCGCACTTCCTCACATCCCTAGCGGAGGACGTATCATCAACATCGGTAGCATCGCTGGAAAGCTGGGTATTACACCACTGACGGTGTATGGCTCGTCCAAGGCTGCTTTGCACTATATGTCAACTGCCATGGCCGGGGAACTTGCTAGCAAGGGGATTACTATTAATGTGGTTTCGCCCGGACCTGTTGCCACTGATATGAGCATGGAAGGTAACCCCATTGGTGCTTTACTGAGATCTCGCCAGTCTATTGCTAGGGAGGGTGAGCCTAAGGAGATCGCCGATGTTATCTCTTTTATCGCTAGCCCGGCCTCAAGCTTTATTACCGGGCAGGTTATTCCCGTCGATGGAGGGATCAACATGCCTTAGATGATTGGAGTGGCTTTTATGTAGACAATATTGCATAGGTCACTTTGAGAATAGACGATAGATTTAGACCTTAACATTCTATCCCTTCTTTGACGTGAACATGTCTATACAGTAGGCACATATGCTGTTTGTTATTGCAAACCTTTCCTGCGCGTGAGCGGAAAACTATCAGGTATGATATTCCTTTGTCCGCCAATTCGTTAGACGCCTTGCAATTATGTAGCGTAGTAGAAATAAGGGAGATATAAATAGAATGATTTGCGATAAGGAGGCAAACCCTTTATCTTCCAAAATGTACTCCGTATCGGCTTCCGGAATGATAAGGATCCCCACAGTGGAGATTCCGCCGCATCCGATCGCCATGAAACCTCAACCCTTACCTCGAACTATCAACGGCCTCCGACTTATCCATTAACAGAGCCAATAAGCGAGCAAGGCACAAAAAGAAAAGCTTTTACCGCCAAGAACTTGACAGCGATGAGTCACTTGGCCTTGCCTTTGAGTCCAAGCGATTCGTATGTAGTAATTGAGCGACAGTGGTCAGACCGCATTAGGCAATGGCCGACTCTCAGCCGCAGCGGAATAAGAGCGCTCGCTGTGTACACAGTAGTGTGTGTCAGGTGGGTGGGCCAAATTTCATTTAATTCTTTCGTTTTATCATCGGCTTTGGGGTAAGGCTAAGTGCCGAGGAAACATGATCCGATGTCTGGAATGAACTGGCATTCGTTTTGCGCTCAGAGCCTGGGGAGCATGTACCTACAGCCCCCAAAAGAACTATCACTCTGTCGCTGACACTGTCAAGTAGGGAAGCAAGTGAATGGGTTACATCTCCGTAATGAAAAGGAGCTTCTTATCTCTCCGTCACAAAACAACCAGCGCCCTGAGCTCCAAAGGCTTGCAGCACCATGCATTAGCTCCCAACGATCAATTTCAGACCCAAATTGGTGGCGCCTCCACTAGCCCAACTGCCGAATCAAATGTTTCCAGCTTACCACAGGGCTGAACAACCTCTCCGCATGATTGCTCTGGCCGCTGTTTCTCATTGGCTGTCACACGCCCCGTGTCAAAGCTGTAATCTGCCAGAATGGTGATCAGAACGCCTTGATGCGCGCTAACATTATCAGGCATTTTTCAGGATTGCAGCCACTTTTGGGCCGTCGTGAAAATGTGATGGTGGGGGAGCTGGGGTAAGGTATGGAATGGGAAGCAAGTGATAAGTATGTGAGGGCCGCCTTCTGTTTCACATGGTCTTGTTCATCACCCTCCTTCACCGTTTCCCATCTTCTTCTTCTATACAACAAAACATTTCTCGTCACTCTTTCATCACTTTCCTACCATCAATATGTCTACCCCAGCTCAGACAAACGCCCATAACAATGGTCCTATTGACCACAACGATCTGAACGAGTGGAAGGACCGCTTCAACGACGTCCTCGCCCGTCCCAGCGAGCATGTCAACTCCAAGTCCCCCGAGTCTTCCCAGCCTTGGCAGAACAGCTTCTTCGGCTGCTTCAGCCCCATCGACCTTTGCGCTATCACCTGCTGCGTTCCTTGCGTGACCTTTGGCAAGACCCATCACCGTCTCCGAAAGAACGGTAACCTTCAAGGATACGAGCCCATCAACACCTCTGTAGGTTCTTCATACCCCTCTATCTAACCGTCCCTAACATCCTGTGTCAACAGTGCCTGCTCTTCTGGGGCTCTACCTGCTTCGGCCTTCACTGGATCCCTCTCGCTCTCCAGCGCGCCAACCTCCGAGAGAAGTACAACCTCCAGGGCAGCTGTCTCGTCGACCTCGCCACTGCATGCTGCTGTGGTTGCTGCGATCTCATCCAGCAGGACAAGGAGGCCGAGTACCGCGAGGCTCACACATCGGCTCCTGCTGAAGGCTACAAAGCCAACGAGGGCATGACTGTTCCTGCCTAAGAGGTCACAACCTTGGCGCCATATGTCACCCTCGAAAACACAAAATCCTTTCGCGTTCTTCACCGCAACATCGATACCCCATCACGATTGACTGGATGAATGGCAGCCCGTGCTGGCTATGGGTAATGCATGGGCTAAACTTCTGAATGTCATATAAATAGAGTGTTATAACATAAGAACCTAAGTAATAATACATTATTACCTTGTCTTGGCAGGCGAGTAAATACTTATAGAATACGAGGCCCGTGAAACACTGTATATAACATAGTAAGAAGTAAATAAGTATATTATCAATAGTGGAAAAAACAGAATCTCCAGGCATATTTCAATATGTATATATCCTCAGTGTTGCCAGTGGTCTTGCATGCTATTGGAAGTTGCATTGTTAAAAAATTAGTCAAGTCCAATTCGACCCTTTATCCTTGCAATCACGGGTCTGAAATATAGATCATTCAGCCTGTCTCTAAGATAATGATTGAATCCATAAGTCAAGGCATTTGCAAGTCCAATAAATTGGGTTGGAGCTTGGAGGGCAACGTTGATTGTTTTTGAGTTGGGGTTTCCAGATGCTTCCATAAGTCGATTGACCAGCCCTGGTGCCCAGAGAAGAACATACATAAATGGGTATGCATTAAGTAAGAGCATTCGTTTAATTTCGAGTTCAACCTGGTCGTTGCTTGGACGCATGTGGAATTCACTTGCGTTGGTTTGCAGGGCACTGGTTTGGCTGTGTTGTGATTGCCTTGGCATAAATGCTTCAGTAGATGTTATGCCAGTACCTTCCAGTATGGAAAGATCTGCTCCGGATTTTGAGGCTGTTGGTCGATGACGCATGAACCCTCCCTGGGTCTCACTGGGACCAGCTTGTGTTCTTTCTCCAAATTCCAGATTTATCTCCCTGAATCTGTTCTCCCTGGGTGAAGGAGGCGGATGGCTTTCTTCAAGAAACATTGTAGACTGGGACGCTGTTATGTTCGGCTGCACAAGCTCAAGGGGATCAAGCTCGAATTCTTCGTGGTCTGTGACATGTACCCCGTTTCTCCTCGGGTTCTCTAGTGGAAGACAGGTAGATTTACGGCTTGCTGGGGTATCCCGTCGTAGCTGACGGGTTTCATCAGCTCTAGAACCAAGTCTTCTTCTTAGATACGCCCAGATATAGATGTAGATAGCAACTATACTGAATATGACAAAGATGCGCCAGCCATGTGCCATGGTATATCGTAGGTCGGGGCGATTCGTTGCTATCCAGCACCAGTTGCCACCTACTGGTTGCATCTCACCCATAAATGTTGGTATGATGCTTGTAGCGAGAGGAAGGATGCAAATAGAAAGGCAAATGCATACTCTCTTCGTCGTAGACACCGCAGGCATATAGATTCGCCGCGTTACCGTGAAAAGAGTAACGACAGCGATGGCCAGTATTGAAAGGTCAACTCCCTGAGCTGAGAACTGGCCTATGAAGCCATTGACAGTACAGAGTCTCCCAATACTGAGTTCGCCATTCTTGAGATGCCAGATGCCAGATGTAGAGTTATTCAAATTGTTTGCAAACTCTGTTGAATAGTTGTTAGCGAGAAAAGACAATACGAAGGACGTATTACACACCGAAAAGCATCAGCTCGAGAATAAGCATATGCCGAAAGGTATCAATGTGGTGGCGATAAATAGCGAATGAAATAAGCACACTGGTAGTTGCAAAGAATGAAATAATACTTCCAGCCAGAGTGACGGATGAGATGGCCCCGTGGGTGTCGAATGTCATTCTTGATAATTTCTGCGGACCGTGGGATTTAAAGTACCAAACAAGAGACTCTAAAAAAGTTCTAATTATTGAAATACAACGGATTTGAAAGAACACGCTAGTTAGCTCGGCAATGACCAATGTACTAAGGTACTTGCTAAGCCTTTTAAATCTTCTGTAATAATTCTTTAATATCAGAGCTTCTGATTTATGTGTCATCTTATCGGTCCGACAACCAAGTGTTTGTTTCAGCGGAAGAGGCCGAGTGTCCCGCCCCCTGTCTGACAAGGGTTGCGGTCTGTTTCTAGCACTTGGACAACTCGCTGAAATTAGGTCAGTTCACTTGCAGCCTTGGCATCAGGTGAGACGATATCATGTGCAAAAGACTGTGTGTTGCCATGTTAGGTAGAATTGTTACATAACGTTGGGCAGTTACACGGATGCTGTAAACTCTTGAAATATTAGGTTTCTTGTGGGCTCGGCACTTGACTTCTGTGGAGTGATTGAACTTTGGGCAAATACATGTAGCTATTCTGTCATTTTGCAGTAGCACGCCGCGCCTATCGTTGCGGTTACTGTATATAAGGTTCTCGAGATATTGATGCTGTGCAGCCCTTGACTCTGCCGTTGTGATAATCTCGTTCCAAAATACATGTGACATATCATTCCCAGCTAAAGAATATTGCGCTGCTCAAAGGTTAGGTTTTTATTATGAAATAGTTTGACAGCCCATGGCATCGCTATTATTAAATACAAGTTCATTTCAGAATTTTGTACTGCAATACCAGGTTGTGTGAAACTAACCAGCGTTTTATATACTGCTGCTTCGCTATGCCATAACATTGCCTGACCTTGCCCAATGAAAGTTTAACCAGCGTATAATCTCTCATGTTTCAGAAGAGATATGGGCTCGTTTAACACAGCCTCGACTGCCGTACGGGTTGCCGGAAGGATTGACATTCAGGCTTCTTGGCGGAGATGCTGTCGATTTTCAAGTACTGAGAAAAATAGATGAAGGGTGGATATGGCGAGAATAACACCGGCGTATTTTACTGAGAAGTGGATTCAATACGGAAGCTTTCTTGTCCTTCGCTATATGTCTTGCTGGATTTGTGAGTCAATATCATGATGATTGAAATTAATGCCCTCGCCTACTAGCTAACAACGCTGAACTCACAGAGCGCCACTTAAGCGCTCTGACTCGTCGCATATACAATGGCTCCAGTAGGCTTGTCTACTGGCAGGGCGTGTTCATTGGCCTCCCGATCCTCTTCAGCCAATGCTTCTTCTATGGCCTTCTTCTCCAAGTCCCTCAGTATGTCGTCATCGTCCCCCACGTCCCAATGACCCTTTTTATGCTTCAAGCCCTTGACAAGCTTAGCAATCTCTTTTAGCTGCATCTTGAGTATATCTGTCTCAACACCGGTGAGGTTCCCAAGTTCTCTCAGCTTGTCTGGATCAGTTATGGCATCAAAAATCAGAGACCAGGATATACTGGCTAACGGTCCCACGAAAGGTATCAAGTTTAGTGCAGATCCAACGAGAGTCTTGACGATGTTCAGTAGAGTGTTTTCATCAGCAGGCTTGAACACGTATTCTATCCCCTCGTTCTTAGAGATGTGAGCATCCATCCAGACATGATAAGGACCGAAATCGTTACGGGATATATGGTGATATGGAGGGCCACCATGTCCCCCAACCGAGGTGGCACCCAGGCTGTTCATGTATTGAAAAGCAGGGTGCTCATAAAATTTCTGTTGCTCACCACCCGCGATTGGGATCCCAAGAGGGATTTCAATAGGATTCATGTCTCTCATGTCGATAGAGAGGGCGATCATTAGCTCAGCGATGCGTATATCCAGGCATTTGTCATTGAAATAGTGCAGGCCCTTGTCACCCGACATGGTGTGACGCTCCCCCTTAATAAAGGCTATTGATTGGTGCCACTGTGCATCGTTCTGGAAGCTCCCAGATATAAAAGGGATATAGATAGCATCGTGCTTATAGAAAAGCACCTGTGACACTCGGCAGAGCCCTTTGTAATACGGCTCAGAAAACAGCTGAGGGAAATACAATCCTCGAACCGGCAGGGTCGTGTCAATGACAAGACGGGGGTAGCGCCGGTAGTCAGCCAGAGGAAAGGCAAGGAGTACAGCCTTGTTTGGGCCACGAATCCAACTGTAGGAATAATCGGTCGAGTGGAAAAGGGCCCGAGTACCACCAGACTTCCAACCACCATTCTCTTCAACGTGATACACGCTCGTGCTGGCATAGTACGCTATAGCATCTTTAAGTGGCGCATTTTTGCGAGTATAGTCTCCACGGGGGAACCCTGGGTCCTTGAGGTCCTTTTGCTTCCAAGTTTGGTGATAGATGGCATTTGGAACGACCTCTACAAGAAAATGGGAAAAGAAGCCCGCTTCAGTATGCATGACTTCGGGAAGGGAGTCAACTCGCATAACTCCGCTACCCTCTGGTGGAGCAAGAGCAGCAAAGCCTTGAGATTGCTGGGGCGGTTCTGGTGAGCTGTTCATTGTTGTTGTTGATGAGCTTATAAGGCAGGTGAAGAGAAGTATTGAGAGACTCTGGGTGTAAGTTGTGTATGTGTGTCTGATGGGTAGTAAGGAGAGTCCCAGCTACCTAGGCAACCCGAAGGTTCTTATACTAAAAGGTCGCCTTTAGTCAAACGACCTCAGGTGGTAGAAGAAACGTAATTAGAGTCCCAGGACAGAAGAAAAAAGTAGAAGGCCTCAATACGTGCCGTCCCGCGCCATTCCGCGCCATGTCTTAGAATATTACTGTGTGCCGTGTTACGCCACTCCATACTCTCTGTAGGGATTGTCCTATAAAGCGTAAGACTTTCTGTCAGCGCAAATGACATGTCAGCTCCTGACTGCAGTTATTGGCATCTGGTTGCCCTCTTCGACAACTCGGTGGGGAATGCGACACTTGTATATGTCGGCCATTATCCCGCCCCGGCGATCTCTATGCATCAGAACGGAATGGGCCTCATCATACGCGCCGTGGCGTCCATGCTGCCTCGTTATTGATCTCTGTGAACTCATAATTCCCAAGACAGTTGCATCTGTTCTTGGAGTATAGAAAGTAGCAAGCTGAACTGCGACATGGAGGCATCGAGATCATGCAAATGTCCGAAACAGGATCCTGGTGCTGGTTAAAAGAAGACAAGAGGAGGCGCCAAAGGATACATTATTGGACATTAGCAATATAGCCCCGCACATGCCTGTACGACTTGCCTAATAACGGTGGCGAAGTACAGCCAAAGCTGTAGGCCACCCAACTCATTCATTTGCAAAGGGCTTCCATTGACAATAGATTAAGTTCCCATCGAGTAACCATGCACGACGGGCATCACTGTTCTCGCCATAGTCTAACACATCCCGGCCAGTACCATCAAGTATCAGTATCTCTCCCGGCGGCAGTGTTCCTATAATCTCGAAGATCGTAACAACAACTGCTCCGCCACGTTAGATGCACATCACGGAAGTTACTAACTCGATCTCAATCGAGAAGGTACTCGAATATGTCTATAGTTAGGTCGAAATTAGTCTAACTGAAGAAATCCTGTGTAATAGAAGCTGATAGATAGACTGGCACGAACCCACGAAGTTCTCTGTAGTGATATAAGCTCTTAGCCACCAGTCTCAACTGCACGTAACCCATCTGCCTCACAGCTTGAATATTACACTACAATTGCTATAATATAAAACCGCAAAATGTTTTAAACAGCTTTCTTAATGTAAAAGAGCCAGTTGAGTCCATCAAATACTAACAAATAAAGCGCATAGTACGAAAGTACTGCCCAACAACAACAACGCCGATATTATCTCTATCTATCTTTAGCCCTTGTCCTAATTCATCGATTCTTGTAGACAGCTCGGTATGATACATCACTTTGATCGTCGTCTATACGAGAACAGTGACTCACCAGAAGCATTTTAATGTCATGAAATGCTAAATTTAAATCCCCACTGTCAGCTACTGTGAGACATGAACTGTTATTGTTGGTAAGACGGCTGGGTCGGCTCAATACTCGAAATGATCGACATACCTATACGAGTCTGACCTCGGGTTTTGCTCAAGGTGATTGGATAAGAACCACTTGAATTATGCCTAACTCTGTTAGAGAATCTAAGTACTCTTTAGCTGAGATCGCAGATGTATTTGGTCTGGTTACTAATATTAACTCTACTTGCTGACCTTAGATCCCTTCAAAGAGTATAAATATCGCCTGTAATACATCCTTTGTCTTGACTTTCTCTTAACATCATATGATAATTGTTTTACTACTTGCTTACACTAAACATCCAAACACCAGCAATCATGCAGTCCTCTATCCTCTTTCTGGCTTCTACTATGGCCCTTATCTCACAGGTCACTGCTGGAGTGGTTTCTCCTCGCGAAACATCTCTCGCTCATTTTGAGATATTCGGCGACGATAGCTGCACTACCGCCGAAAGTATGGGCGATTTCAATCTGTATTCTGAGGATACCGACAAATGTCACACATTTCCCACGGACAAAGCTGTCAACTCTGTATACATATCTTATATCAACAATGACTGTGCAAGTAGGTACTTCTCGTGTATTTCTAGCTGAACAGAAAAACTAATCAGAGCTTCGTCGGCCGCAAAACAGTCGGACTTTACAAAGATACAACCTGTTCTACCGGCTCTGACAACATAGATTCAGGATATTGTTATGGTCGTTTTATCACCTATGGAAGCTACAATATTGTTTGCTAGTAATTGTAAATAGCTTGCGAACTGTGAGATTGCCTCAGGCTACACCAGTGGATATGGTTCATCTTCCTCAATTTCTATCGAAGCAATGACTGCCATGCGATAAGTCGCTGCGGCACGATGATAGCTGCAAGCTTGTTTGGATGATGTCCAATGTATTGCTTATCCCATAGCTTAGTAGCTAGATCGAGCTAACACGATTGCTGTTCTTCATATGGCAAATTATTAGCGAAACAGAAATTAGCAGGGCCGTTTCTAGGTCTTATAAGCTACAACACGGGGGCGAATTGCAGACTTGTATAATTTAATACCTCTGATCCCCATATCTCTAAGGCTTCTTAAGTGTTAACTGGAATACAAGAAATTTGCATTTATCTACCATCCCCTCCGATACATGCTTCTATCTCAAGATAAATAAACTGCTGATTACTACACCAGCGACCCATACATTCTCGTCATTGCTTTGTGGATAACCTTTAGATAAGGATCAAGGACCTCTCCGTTTTTATCCGCTGTGCAAGGGGAGCTTGACTCGTTGATTGATTGCATTGATCAGTGCACAAAAAGATAACGTCCACAGACGCGAGTAATTTTCGCACGTGGAATGACGATTAGCAAGATATCAACGTCTGCCAACAAGGGCCCTTGTGCATTTCAAGGGGTGAAAAGAATTTTCACGTCAAAGCAACGCAAGTGAAACCTCCTGAATGATAGCAGAAACGCAGCTGAATGATCAGCCTGGGCTCCATCGCTGATTAGATCGAGGAAACGCTCAATGGAACCCCAGTACATCCTTGGCATTGGGCTGATATCGTCAGAAAACCTTTATCTCTGTGTATCAAAGGGAAGAGAAATTGTGTAATTGGGCGTTTGAGGCTCAAAATGGTCCCGATGGTGCCCGGCAGCTAATTTTAACCCTTGGGTTGGGTTTGTTCTAATCCTTGGCCGTTGGGCGGCGAAACGGAATGACCGCCGAGCTTCGGTCAGAAGCACTCCACTCTAAACGTTGACCGTGGTGAGACTGACAGCGTCCTCGCAACGTTATCTGAATAGCATTTTGTATGGTCAGACAAGTAGGCCATGCCTCGTATTGTATATCAGGCAGTATTGACAGTTATTCATGACTATGGACTCATAAGAGGCCTCACCAGCATTCTTATCAGTACAGTCCAGACCCCAGTGGCGAACAAAACCTGCTTGACAACCAACACCTTGAGGCTCGGCCTTATCTCACCCCTAGTCCCAAACTCAAAGGATGACACCGACCATTTGGAACCGGCGCCGGCGCACCGGGCTAGAATCCGCGTAGCCTCAGCGTCACGTTAATGGGCAGCCCATCCATGCCATTAAAGCCCGGCCGCTAGAAATACAGTGGGTAACCCCCTGGAATGAGCCTCAATGCCACGGCAGTTCCAGCGCCATGGCCCACTGTTATGCAGGGTTTAGAATCTTCCATCACGGTCTCATCACGAGATTCTGGTCCATGTCATGATTCGCAATCTTCGTAATGGCCCCCTTTAGGCGAGGACCACAATGAGCCGACTAGTCGCGCTTTGCAAAAATGGCATCTCCATAGACGTTATCTTTTCTTAGGGTCTATAAATACTGCACCGCGCTACTTTCATTTCTGAATTGCTTCATTAGAGCATTCTTCAATGATTCACCATCAGCATTCGCTACGGCTTAATTAAAGCATTTACACCATCGTTACAACATCAACACAAAATGGATCGCCTTCGAGATCTTGAAGTCCCTTGGACGGACTCGAATACTCCTACGCGCCGAAATTCGGTCGATTTATCTATTCCTTCGCCACCGGCTGAACATGACCCCAAGGCATTTCTGAATCATCATACAGCGAAATCGGCAGCGAAAACTGGTCCCTCACAACTCGAGAAGGGCAGTCAAGATGACAGTATCGACGAGGAGCCTTCACAACAACAATTGTCCCTCAGACAACGCTTGCATCATTTTACGTGGGCTTGGTTTACACTACCCATGAGTGCAGGCGGTTTGGCTCTACTGCTTCACGTACAACCCCATCAATTCCCCGGTTTGAGAATCATCGGTACTGTACTTTACAGCATCAATCTTCTTATCTTTACGCTCTGCTGTATTGGCATGATATGCCGCTTCTTGTTCAACCCTGGCGACTTGACAAAATCCGTCACGCATCATCGAGAGGCATTCCTCTTCCCAACTTTCTTCCTGGCTATTGCTTCGCTCATCACCAGCACCCAGCGATATGTCATTCCCAAGGACGACGCCTCATATGTTTGGGCTACTGAGACCATCTTTTGGATCTACGTCGTTGTCACATTCATCTTAGCTGTCTGGCAGTACTCGTACCTCTTTGCAGGACATAGCTTCAACTTACAAACAATGATGCCAGGTTGGTTGCTGCCTATCTTCCCAGTCATGTTGGCTGGTACCGTTGCAACTGTCATCTTAGACACCCAGAGCCACCTCAACCCTCTTCCAATCATCTTCGCTGGCCTGACGTGTCAAGGCCTGGGCTTCTGTGTCTCCATGATGATGTACGCTCACATGATCGGCCGACTCATGCAATCTGGTCTTCCTAATCGAGAACACCGAACCGGCCTCTTCATGAATGTCGGCCCGCCAGCCTTCACAGCCTTGGCCCTTATTGGAATGGCCAATGCACTCCCCAAGACCATCTCTGGAGCTGACAACCTGGCTCTGAACGTCGACACCGTTCGCACAGTAGCTCTGCTCTGCGCAGTGTTCCTCTGGGCACTGAGCATGTGGTGGTTCCTTATCGCTGTCGTCGCAGTGGTCTCATCCCCACCAAAGTTCTTCCATCTTGGCTGGTGGCCCATGGTCTTCCCCAATACTGGCTTCACGCTTGCTACCATCTCCATTGGCAACGAGTTCAAGTGCGAAGGCATTCTCTGGGCTGCGAGCGGTATGACTATTATTCTTGTCATCACATTTCTCATCGTCTTCTCATTTAATATGAGGGCTGTTTTTGTACGAGATATCATGTATCCCGGAAAGGACGAGGATGCAGATGATCATTAGACACTATTTAGAGCTGGGAGTAATGGATTGGATTGGTTTGTACTATAGAGATACCACGGGATACAGGTTTAGACAAAAGGACACAAAAGGGATCAAGAGTAACAGCGCTCATAGATAGAATCCCACAGAACTTAGAATAATCATCATCAATTATCATTCTCAACACGTCGTTCATGGTGTGAACCATTCGGTTCCCATCGGGCCAGAAGGTTCGATATCAAAATCGTGCATCGACAGCAGGGAACAAGGATTAGGCTAGCAAAGAATTTTCCTTTATCGGACGAGATTTTAGTACGATCCTTGGATCGAAATCGCAGGGATTTGCACGGTCTTACGCTTTTGTGAAACAGGGCCGATGAGCTCCCCTTTTTTCTAAATGCGTCGATCCGATTCTCGGCGATACTCGCTTCGGCAAAAATGTCAATTTTCGCCGACATTCCTTTGATGCTGCGAATAGCAATGCATGTTCGATTTGTTGATTTTGAATATCACTGATTTGCCAGACAAAGTAATAGACAATATCTGCACATCAGGACATGCTCCGCAATGGAAGTCAAATTTCTTCCTTCTTCGTCTGAGCCATCTGAGCATAGGGCTTCTTTCAGCCTGCTAACGGCATATCAGCGATATCGCATCAACGGCTTGGGGAGTGACTCGATCCAGAAGCTGACTCGTTCGGTTGATAAGCAATCGCATGATGAACAGGTATCTTAACACCTGATTTAGCTATCAATGACTATCAAATAACAAACTGAAGCGCGGGGCTCTGCTTTTTACAATTTTAGGTATGGCGGTCTTATAGAAATGGAAGATGGCGTTGTCAGATCCCAGTTGCTCAATATCCCATTTGTCATAGTTTCAAAATTCAAAAATAACCGGAATCATGCGGTTTCTGGTAACCTATAACAAGTAAATCTCTGGAATGCTTCCTGAGCAAAAGATGAATAGGCAGAGTACGGTCTTCGCAGTCAGCTACTCTATGACGGCCCCTGAAAGAATTAGTCATTGATCACTACTCCTGGTGTCACATCAATATTGATAGAAACTAAGAAGTGGCCATTGTAAAGGCCGCCTGCTTGTACCAGGCTACGTTAAGTGCGAATAGGGACCGGCGATAGTCTTCCTAACCCGGCCAATTGTAGCTGCTATCTTCACCAGAGATCCTATTAACTGATCGTCAGTTGATACAAAGATGCCGGATTGAATGCGACATATCGCATGGCCAGAATAATGAGAGTCTATGACTTAAGAAGACAAAGCTCTGGGTGGTGATGTTTACTATCAAGGACAAAGTCTCGACTGCAGATATCACGTCTAACTACACCATAACTTGCACGCAATCCCACGATGCCTGATTGATTGCTACATAAAACACCAAACATGCAGCTCGCGTTACATCGATCAAGAATTCGCAGAAGGGCTGGTTGTCAGTCAAGAGCGATTACTAGTATAACATATTTGAAACATAACACGGGAAAAGCTAGTATTATTGCAGAAGCCCCGAAACGCTCACTTTGGCATGCCAACTCATCCGCGAGGCTCTGGTCTTTTAGGCCTACGGTCATTTGGTAAAATAACGAGACTTCTAACGTCTCATGGAAGAATGATGCTTTTGAATACTTTTGGGAGTATTCAGGTTGCATCTTTCTAATTTACATTACTCAACTTCGGGTGTTCTATATGTCATGGAAGGCTCAGCTAGGTCAACATATATGCGCGATCTAGTACGTAGTAGTAAACTGACCACAAGAAGTGTTATAGACTCGCATGTTCTAGGGGCAAACATCTTTCCTCTCAGATAATTCTCCGACTCCCGTGGACTGAGAACAGGCTGCAAAAGTCTAGCGACCTAAACATGAGTCACCCGGCGATAGAGAACCTCAGGGAGCGCATTGCGCATAAAAGACTCAATCTGGTTTGGGATTACCTGGTAGGAGTCAGCGTATATGCTCTCAGTCAAGAAGGGCTTGAGGAGAAATACAGGATCCGATGATCAGGAGCCCAAGGTCGCTTTGCTTAATTAGGTATGCATTTCGACGAGTGCTCCTTCAATGACTCCATTTTTAGTTTTGACCAACCACTCGTCATACTCATTGGAAGGCCGGTCTTGCTGACTTTGCATTTGCTGATACGTAATTGGATGTTGAGATTCTAGCACGCGTAAGCACGGGGCATTCGAGCCGCCGACTCGTCGGATACGGCTTCTATATAATTGACCGTACGGACTAGGACTAGGTGGTTCACCCCGTAGTATATAAACCGCCTTTAAACAAAGATCTTTGCAATGAATAACTGATTTCGACACCAATCTTCGTAACAATCTCTGAACCCATATTTTTCTTCATCATGAGCCAGACACAACAGCCATCTGACCCGACCTTCCGGGCGTATAGCGCCCAGCAAGGCGCTACTTACGCTGAACATCGTCGGAACTATAATCCCAAGCTATACGATACAATTATCAACTTCCACAAAGAGGGTTCTGGCCAGTTTGATACCCTTATCGATGTTGGCTGCGGACCAGGAATAGCTACTCGCAGCCTTGCCCCTCACTTCAAGACTGCCTATGGTCTTGACCCCTCAGAGGGAATGATTAGCACCGCGCGCTCTATTACCACGCTCGAAAATGTCAAGTTCGAGGTTTCCTCAGCTGAGTCACTGGGATCTGAACTTGCCAATCCTATTTCTGATGGCAGCGTCGATGTAATCACTGCAGCCACTTGCGCCCATTGGTTTGACATGCCGCGCTTTTGGGAGCAGGCTGCCAAGACCCTCAGACCTGGAGGCACAGTTGCTCTGTGGACAGCTGCTGGCGTTCGAGTTGATCCGTCAATGCCAGCTCATGAAGCTGTGCAGGAAGTCATCGACGACCTTGATAACTTGGTTCAAGACTATATGCTGCCGGGTAATCTCATTGGCCGTGATCTGTACCGCGACCTGCCGTTGCCTTGGAGTCTTGATCCGCCTGTTTCCGTTTTTGACCAAGAGTCATTCATCCGCAAAGAATGGTGTACCGGTCCAGATTCTGAGACCATGTTCTTTGAGCATTCGCCACCAGTGAGTTTGGATATGGTGGAGATGGTTCTTGGAACCGCTAGTCCTGTTACTAGATGGCGTGAAGCCCATCCTGAAGCAGTCGGGACGGAGAATGACGTTGTTCGTCAAATCAGAAGAAGGATTGAGAAGATCCTCACTGAAGCAGGGGTAGAGAAAGGCAAGGAGATGCTTACAGGTGACATGACTGGTGTCTTGCTGCTTATTAGGAAGAAGAGTGATTAAGTGTTCTCAAGACAGGAATTGACTATTGGATACTCTGCGTTGGTAAACATTACAATCAATTAGCCTAGTTCTCGATTTGACATTCTTGTTCGTGCGATCTTCGTGACTTATTATATCCTTCAGCCTGTTACTCATCGTACGCATCACGAGGATCATGCTCCTTCCAGAACTTATCGTAATCATCCCAACTCTGAGAAGGGAATGCCAATGGGACAGTGATCGGACCAAATGGAATACCCTTCTTCTCAAACTCATCCAAACGAGCCTTAGTCCTCTCCTTGGTCTTGTTGACGCTGTAAATAGAAATCCTATGACACGAGCTAGTGACGTGAAGACCCCAATTCCAAGCTGTTCGGACATCAGGCGGCTGGGTGTTGAGAGAGTTATCCCAGCAGCGACAGACAATCTCAACCCAACCCTCGACGTCACATGGCAGCTCAAACTCCCAAGTACGCCAGGTCCACTTACGCTTCTTGGAGAGTTTCTCAAGTGGAACGGTATACCAGTTGAAGCCACCATCGTTGGAGAGTTCAACGCGCTCGGGCCAACGCCCGCCACCAGAGTAGGCCCAGCCCTTGCAACGAATCTTGCCGTTGTGGATGACAACTTGCTTTGTCCACGGTGACATGATGGCAGAGCTGACAGGCATCTCCTGGATCTGGATGCCATCGGTCAGTTTGAAGTTGTGCTTGCCGACTTGCTGGGGGAAGTATAGATATTCCTGGCTTTGGACAGGTGCGCGTGACGGCTCTTTGATAGCCTTGATGCGGTATAGCCACTTGACGCTGCGTGCGCCGATGTAGCCAAATACCACGATTCGGAGAGGATATCCATGGATCTTGGGGAGTTCTTCACCGTTCATCTCCCAGGCCAGCATGACTTCATTGGCTTTGACCTTGGACCAAGGGACGCTGACGAGATAATTCATCGCCTTGTCGTCCTTGAAGTAGGTATCAGCACCGTAGAACTCCAAGTGCTTAGCGCCATCGATCAAGCCACCACAAGCCTTGATAACCTTCTTGAGGCTGATACCAACGTAGTTGGCAGTGCCAATTGCTCCTTCGGCCCAAGGTGCCTGGGGGACTTCATCACCTTGGCCGGGGTATTTGAGGATCTGCTCAATACGACGAGTTCCAGAGCACTGGATTGTGACGTTCTTAGTCATACGAGGGAACTTTGACTCGTCCATGAGATCATCTAGGGTGAAGGACTTGGGGTTTGCGACGAGACCATCCATGAGGAAGCTGAAGTCTTCTTTGTTGATGATGGGAATTCCACCATGGTTTCTCACGAAGTGAAGAGAATTGGGAGTAAACTCCTTATCAGTGACCAAGCGCTTGGGTGGCTCGCCATTGTAAGGGAATTGCAAGAGATGCAGCATGTCAGGGTGCTTCTCTTTGAGGACAGTAGCCCACGAATCTTCAGGCACGCTGGTGAGTTCACCTCCAATGGCATGATGCCACATCTTCCAGTGCGTACCAGGAAGAACAGGGTTGGTTCCCGGAATAGGACCAAGCTGGAACTCAGGGTTTGGGGGAAACGTCTGTGACGTCAACAGCTTGTGCGCAGCAGCTTTCTTGTCAGGGTAATTCTCCCACTCAACGAAGCTTCACTGGTCAGCTTAGCATAGCACACTTGAGAAGAGTCTTACCCAACCCAACCCTTGCGTTCACGAGTAAAGAGCTTCTCACGATCACCGACCGACTTGATAGCTTCATCATCTTTGGTGAGGTCACCAAAGACCTGAGGATCCAGAGCTATGGTCTTTGGTCCAGTTTGGTCCAGTACAGGTAGGACCGCGCCGGAGAGACCTTGCTCGATCTTCCATTCATCAGGACGGTTGGTAGTCTTCATGATTGAGAAGTAACAGTAAAATTAGATTTTTGGTGTAATTGAGCAAAAGAGGGGAAAGACGGCGAGCTTTGGATTTAAGTTAACTTGGGCCATACGAGGGCAGAGGGTTTCAGCATGCGGGCGTCGCATAAGGTTGTAACCCTACGATCTGCTCAAAACGATCTAGATCGAGTAAGACTACTAGACCAATGACGACGCAGCCAGTAGTATACCCAAAAACAGCCACAACTTGAGATCATTGGCTCGATAAGCCGTGTTATGCAGGTGAAGCATTGAGTTTAAGCCATAGGGCCGATCTACCCTCAATTCCCAGAGCGGTGACACTATTTTCTAATGCTGTTGTCTTGAATGGTTGGTGGTTGAGCGGTCAAAGTGGGGTTATTATCAAGAGCTGACAGAGTTGGGATGCATCACAAATCATCATGACAAAGTGGCTGCTGTACGAGTGCGGGGTCAACTCAATTCAACAGCTTCCGAGCTTTCCGTGTAAGATTGAGTATGGAGGTGATGGAGGACGGGGGAGATAAGATGAGCTGTGCTGCGTCTGTGACGACAATATTCGATTCGTAGTGCGATCAATTGCAGCGACAAGATATCATCCAAATTAGCCATGGTAGGTCAACTCCAGCTTGTAATTCTCATTGAAGGCTTACAGAATCAGTCCCAGAACAATCCCATGTCGACTCTTGCCAATGGTACACGCAATCCGATTCGTCTCAGTTATGTGCCTGACATTGTTATCTAGGGCAACCAAGCGAAAATCCCGGATCGGTCCAGCAAATTCGCTATGGAAAAAGCAATGGCGGCCTCATTGTCTTGAGCGATACGCAAACCATCGAAGTGCTCGCTCACTTTGCTCGCGAACGTATCCCAGAGAGGTACTTAGCTTTCTGCCCAAACCAGGGCCATTGGCTGACAGCCGAACCAGGAGCGTCCACGCAAAGGCCGCTGGAGCTTTTGGCGAGTTCGAAGTTCTCGAAGATATCTCCCATCTCACCGACGCAGACTTCCTTACGGGCATCGGCAAGAAGACGAAACTACTCACACGAATCTCCACCGTCGGCGGAGAGAAAGGCTCCAGCGATACCGTACGCGATGTTCGTGGCTGGGCTACCAAATTCTACACCGAAGAGGGCATTCAGGACTTTGTCTTCAACGATCTGCCCGTGTTCTTCATCCGAGACCCGATCAAGTTTCCGTCCATGAATCGCAGTCACAAGAGGCATCCCCAGACGAATGTTCCCGACAACGCCATGTTCTGGGACTTTCATCTGAATAACCCTGAGGGTATTCATGCTCTGATGCACCTCTTTGGACAGCGTGGTATTCCTGCGTCGTTGAGAAACATCAATGGATTTAGTGTTCACACCTATACCCTCAACAAGGCTGTAAGTCCAGCATTAAGTTTGACAAACCAAGCTGACGCCGCCTAGGATGGTAGCTATGTTTACGTCAAATGGCACTTCCGCCCTGATGATGGGATAAAGACAATGGATGCAGACACTGCTCAACGCTTAGCAGGATCGGAGCCAGACTACCACGTCAAAGATCTGTTCAAAGCCATTGAGAGAGGAGATTTCCCTTCCTGGGGTGTCTACATCCAGGTTATGCAACCCGATGAAGTCAAAGATGCTCCAATTGATGTCTTCGATGATACGTATACTTGGCCTTTTGAGAAGTACCCTCTCAGGCTTGTTGGTAGAATCACTCTTACCAAGAATGTAAGTCTTCATGATGCTTGAGACTATCAGGTGCTGACATGTTGTCATAGCTCAACAACTACTTCCAAGACTTGGAGCAGGCGTGCTTCTCGCCTTCGAACATGGTTCCTGGCATTGGACCATCAGCGGATCCAGGTATATAGACCCCCTCCACGTTCGGATCCAGCGACTAACTCGAGAAAAGTACTACAAGCGAGAATGTTTAGCTACCCAGATGCTCATCGCTACAGGTAGGTAAACTCACCAAATCACTTACCGCATCTAACAATTCGCAGAGTCGGGCCCAATTACTTCCAACTCCCCTGCAACAAGCCCATCAACAAGGTCTACGCCCCATACGTCCGCGACGGCCCAGGCACCATCAACGGCAACTACGGAGGCGATCCTGACTATGTCGGCTCAGAGCTTCGTCCAGTCAGTATGAGCAAACGAGTCCAGGTACCTACCCACGAAGATTGGTCTGGCCATGTCACAGCTTTCGCAACTTCCGTCACCGATAAGGACTTTGAGCAGCCCAGAGCGCTGTGGAAGATCATATGCAACGAGCCAAAGGGCAAAGAGCAGTTCTTGCATAACATTCTTCCGACGTTGAGCGATATCCCTGATAGGATGAAGGATCAGGTGATTGGTAAGTTTTATACAGCTATACGAATATTGATATGCCGTTCACTGACTTCGTTTCAGAATATTTCGGGCGCGTTGATGGGGATCTGAAAGCTTGTCTAAAAGAGGGACTTGGGAAGTGAGATTGATGGTCCTTACCTATCATGTGGTCATAGTGCTAGGCACATTAATTTCACCTAAGTTGACACGAGTCTACAGAATCGTTACCAGGCCATTGCCTGAAAGAACATTTTCTCAGCGCGTAAATCGTTTCAGGGTAGGGGCTTCAGGGACCAGGGTATGCTAGAAGCCCCACTAACATGGCAGTGCCGATCACTGTAATCTGGGCTGAACCTTGTTGAGTGGTTTCACGTCAAACCGACAACATAAGAGCCTGAATCCTCCTCTTTCACCTTAGCCGTGTGTGAAATCTTGACTGCGAAAATGGCGCCCATATCTTTTCTCGACTGCCCCCAGGAGGTGCAGCTCCAAGTCGCCGAATTTATCTCCCATAGCGATCTGGCCAGGCTCTCCTTGACCTGTCGTGCCCTGCACAGCCTCACTGAGCCTCTGGTTTATTCCTCCGTCAAATTTAAATGGGCCAGGGAGTTCCACCCGCCCATCACTCAATTACTCCAGTTACTCCGAACACTGCTAGAAAGGCAGGACTTGTGCCCTTTGATACGTCATGCCGACTTTGAAGGCTTTGGCTACATCGATGAAATCGGCTCGTATCGCTCAGATTGGACAGAAGAGACTCCTGATCCGCCACCTGTCGTCCCAGAGCTTCCCAGCGATCAACTCTCCGCGGCCATAGGGAAAACAGGAGTTTCGGAGGCTGCCGCCGAGCAGTGGTGTAAAAAGGTCCAATGTGGATCTCCTGAAGCTTCGGTCGCGGTTCTCGTTTCTCTACTACCAAACCTGGAACGACTTTGTCTTTCCTCCAACTGGACCAACGACACGAGCTTCCTTGGGCATATGCTTCGAGCTACTCTATGTGAAAATTCTGAGCATGCATCAAAAGCAAGTTTACTTTCTTTTACTTCGTTGAAGCACGTATCGCTTGCACCAATGTTCGACGAAGAAGGCCATCTCGATCCAAGTAATACAGCAGATGCCCTGGCTTTGTTCTACCTGCCGAATATTGAGACTCTCTCCGTATCGATTGACAACCCCACAAACTTCACTTGGCCCTCCTCTTCGCCCCCAAGGCCAACGTCGCTAGAATCCCTTGAGATCTTTCGATTACGAGAAAGTCGTCTGGTGCCAGTTTTATCAGCAACGACGAACCTGAAGAAGCTACAATACAACTGGATGTACCGTCCCGATCTCGACAAGGAGGTCAGCAAGCATGCTGTGATGTTGGGCGTTTTATCTAAAGCCCTACTTGAGACCAAAGACTCGCTTGAGGAGCTTGATATCACCGCAGAGAGCTTCCCGGCACTGTCGCATGGCATGTACGAGCCGCCAGACGTCACGTTCCAAGAGTCAATCTCTCGACTCCGTGAGATGCACAAGCTAAAGACTCTTCATATACCGTGGACATTTCTCACTGGAAGGAAAGGATATTCTACCGGCCCTGGTCTCATCGGGGCTGCAGTTCCGCCCAACGTTGGACATTTGGCATTGGATGGTTTCTTCATGTGGTCTGAGGATGATGACTATGACGAGGATGCCGATGAACTGATGGTTGAAGGCTTTGCAAGCGAACTCGAGAGCGGCGCTTTGTCGCATGTGAAATCACTGGAAAGCGTTTGCTTACCAGGGTCATTGTATGTTGGTGGGTTGTCAGACATCTGCGAGAATAAGATGAGAGCCCTCGAGGAATTGTTTGGGTTGGCATTGAGCTATGATAAGAGAAGAAAGTGAAATTGTTTAATGTTATAGCTTGTTTCTCCTGATAAGAACATGTTCAGTTCAGCCTTTTATATGCTTTTCAGTGTCACGGCGAATAACATGAACCTTGATGTTGAAGCTCTCATTGAAAATCATATGTGATTGAATCCTCCGGAATAGAGACAATATGAGATCAAGCGCCTACTCATCCCAAATGATGTTATTCCTAGTACACATCTGGATCTGGCCTTTCTTCTGTACACCTCCAGCAATCTTACGAAGCGAAAATGGGGCAGCCTTCTCTTCTTTTCCAATATAATGCACGTCTTGGTCGCGTACCAGTAAGTTACAACCCCAGAATTCCTGATATCTCATTAGCAAATCAATAATCTCACACATACTGCAATCTTCTTGTACCGACCTTTTCTTCCTCTCCGTTGTTGTCAGTGCCACAAGGGGCCAAGATAGTGTAGCCTTGCTTTCCTTTGACAACAGTTGTGACACGGACTTTTGGACTAACCTCTGGAATAGAAGTCGTGTGTGTCATATAGTACTGATGGAATGCATTGACTTCACCACACTTGGCCTTATTTGTATGCCTCGCGGCAGGGTCTGCAGTGCTCTCCGGGTCATTGATAACGTGATCTCGCCACAGAGCACTGCACCGATCAAGAGCCAATTTAACCGGACTCTGGGGCCACTGGTTAAGGAAGCCATCAAGTCCCTTCTGAGATGAAGACAAGATAATCTCGTTCCCAAAAGCCACGATAGTCATAACCGAAGGGAGATATACTGGTTTAGTACTCCCCTTGACCAAGGCTGTAGGCTTGTATTGTTGCATATCCTTTTCCATCTCTCCATGTGCAACCTGGGCCATCTGCCTCAGCTGACCATCTGTGATGGATGATACAGGTTGATTGAAAACGAGATAAGAGGAAAAGAGATATCGATGCTGATTTTCTCTCCTCTTGTTTTCTGACACGCCCGGGACGGGCTGAGTCGCAAGACCATAGTCGAGCCGGACTTTGAGTGCCCCTTGTGGCGGATGCTTAACGCTGAGGTCGATAGCATCGAGGAATTGACTGAAGAGCAGAAGTATGAACAATGAAGAAAGGTAGAATGTTCCCAGAAGTGGTGCCATGGTGCCAGCAGTTGAATGTTAGTTTAGAATAGAATATAGATTTAAACGAGATGGAGCCCCAAAGGTATCTAACACAAATAAAAGACACCAGAAATATGGTATAGCATGGACACCATTCAGGATCACCAGGACTGCAACGTCTCAAATTATCAACGAATACCACAGAACAGCCATGCCTGCGCCTTTCAGCCAGCGGCTAAGTCGGAAGGCAGACACGATGGCCGTGGTGCCATACAATTGTTTAAAATTAAAGGCCCATACCTTGATCCCATAAAAAACTGCCGAAGCTGATATTCCAGATGCATTTGTCCATCATTACTCGCCAAAGTGAGAGTACAGCCCCCAATCACCAACTCGGTCACAAGCTAACTACGCGCTGTGATAAATACATGGAAACCCAGTTGGCTGTGCGTCCAATCAGAGCTCAACTAGCCTACCATGTAATGTGGATTTTGATACGAGCTTATTGCTAGAACCAACAACAAGACGCTAACAAGGGATCATGAAACACAGTTGTTGGCTCGACTTACCATTTCGACAGTGGCTTTTCTATAATTAACGGGCCGTGCTGCGACTCATGCATGATGATCCTTTCGAGTTAGGAAATACCCGACTAATTTTATCCCTCATCTGTTGGTTCTCCCATGTAAAATTCATTTACATGTCACCACGTGGGTCAAATCCGAACTGAGCTTCTCGGCCAAATTGGATCATGAGGTGATGGCTAAATCACGCAGGACTGTGGGGGCCATGCTCAGTGACCTGGGCGAAGTGCAGATCTTGAAACTGTAACTGGGGGCCAAGAGGAGGAAATAGACAAACCCTGCAAGGCTGACTACCGGATTGCTAACAATAGTTCGATTGGCACACATAAGAAAATCGCCAAGTGTCTGTATTTACCGTAAGAGAGTAAAACGTTCTATTTGCTTGTAAATCGTATCGTCATGCAGCGTCTACGCTATGCTTTGGCACTTTTCGCTGCTGCTGGCTCAGCAGTAGCACGTCCCTCTCTTGTTGACTATGGATCTATGTCCATGAACAATATCTTTGGCAGAGAAACGACCGACTTCTTCAATCCAGATGACTTGACGTTCATCAAAAAGCTTGCAGCTGTAGGGGACTCATACTCGGTAGGCATTGGAGCTGGAGACGGCTTACACGGCGAAGGCAGTAAGTTTACCATGTTGGGTTGCTGCAACGAGATTTAACGTGTCACAGATGAGAACTGCCGGCGATATGACCATTCTTATCCATATCTCATCAATCAAGATGAGAGACTGGGCGACGCAGCCAACAGGTAGTTTCAGTTCAAGTCTTGTTCTGGTGCGGTCATCAAGAACGTGATTGAGGATCAGCTCCCTTCGATAGACTCTGATCAGCAGATTATTCTCTTATCGGCCGGTAAGACTTACAGTCAATCCTTAGAGTTGGTAACATCCAATGACAAAGTTCTAGGTGGCAATGATGCTGAGCTTGTTAACATCTTGAATCAATGTGTCTATCAATGGTTTGCTTTGAACGACCAGCACTCTACCGTAGGTAAAGTTGCAGAGATGAAAGGTGAGCCATGGGCCAAGGGATGGGACTGGGACGCTGCGTCTCGCGGTTGTCTAGGTCAACTCCAATACTCTAAGAACATTATAAACACCGATGAGTTCTCCGAAAGAATCGACTCGATGATCGAGGCAACCAAGAAGAAATTATCATCAGAGTAAGTTCTGTCCTGGCGCGGTGGCTGAATACCTACTAACACCTTTTCTCTATGCAGTGGCATGATATACTACACAGGGTATGGCAGTTCTTCATAAGACACCAATCTCCTTCCACTAATCTTCGCTATAGATATGCCAAATTTTGGAGCACTGACTACGGGTCTGCTTGCGACAAAGTGTCATGGTCAACATGGATATTTGTAAGTAAACTAAAGCAGTTTGTGAGCTCTTCTGACAATCGCTTCAAAGAAATCGTACAACATTTGGCAGCCTGCTGCCCGTCTTGAAGAGTTGCGCCGAGTGGAGATGAACAGGCTGGTTGATCTCATCAACGAAAAGATTGTAGGTGCAAACGTATATACATTGAAGGACCTCGGTGATCTAACTTGACTTTTAGGAAGCCGCTGTCAAGAGAGCAGGCGACAAGGTGACATTCATCAACTACGATGAGTATGTCGGCCACTTCAAAGGCCGATACTGCGAAGACGGCGTTGACGAGTCGGTGGTGGACAGCAATACAAGGTGAGCTTTAACACTCTGGAAGTTTAACTCTTCCCGCAAACTAACTATCCTAGACCGGAGTTGATGTTCTATGAGCTCGATACTTTTGATCCATGGGGTAATAGGCCGTGGAAGCGGAGTACTGTAGAGCACCAGAACGGTTCATTTTCCGGTAACATGAACACGATGGCCCGAGCAACTGAGTTTGTCGCACCGGATGTGACTTTCAGGCAGGAGCACAAGATCGAAGATGATTCCGAGATTCAAAGTCTCCAGGCTGCAGCTAAAGAGGGGGCTACTGAAGATGTGCCGAATCTTTTGCCTGACGGGTAAGTAAGTAGCGACCACGTTTGTCAAAGCTAATGGCCTCGTGTTCTAGTTATGGCCGTGTTCTCCATCCCCAGATTTTGCTGCATGAGCTTATCGCTAACCTCGTTCTTTTCGAGGTCTCCAACCGCCGCATGGAGGAGAACGACATGGCTCCGGAACCTCTTCTTGACACATCGGTAGCGCAGTGCCCGATCAATCCTTCTGGCAATATTGTCCTGAAGTACAAGGAGACCGAACCGGGAGAAGCAGTCAAGAAGGGTACCGAGTTGAGGATCCTTCCGGTTGGTGACTCTATCACAGTGGGTTATCTGAGTGACAGGAAGGGAGGTGATGGGAATGGCTACCGTGGGCAGTTGAAGAAAGATCTTTCTGGTAAGAATACACGAAGGCAAGGCCGTCATTGAGAGAATGGTTGCTAATGATGGCCAGGAGACAAGGTCGTCTTTGCTGGTACAGAGTCATCGGGTACAATGACCGACGGAAACTATGTACGTACACCGACTCACTTCGGACTGTGTGACTGACACCAGACTAGGCAGCATGGTCTGGAAAGACTATCCAGTACATTTCTGATCACGTCGATCCATCCCTCAAGCAGCGTCCCAACATCATCTTACTCGCAGCTGGTACCAACGACATGAACCCCAACCATGGCATCTCGAAAGAGGGGAACGATCCAAAGGGTGCTGCTGATCGACTTGGCAAGTTCATTGACAAGATGGTCAAGGCATGCCCGGATGCAACCATTTTAGTAGCCATGATTATCAACACATGTGACGAGAAACAATCGCCTGCTACAAAGGAGTTCCAGAAGCTTGTTCCTGGTGTTGTTAGGTCGCGTCATGATGACGGCCAGCACGTCTTGGCCGTGGACTTTACAACCTTCAAGACGAGCGATCTTCAAGATTGCATCCACCCTACCAACGATGGATATAAGCTTATGGGCGACTATTGGTACAGCTTTATCCACCAGATCCCCAGCAGCTGGATCAAGAAGCCAGTTGGACCAGACCCCAACGGCGGTGACGGTATTAATGGCGGTATTGATCAGAACATCCCTACCCCGGATTGGGGAAAGAGTCCTATTCAGGTCACTTCGAAGAAGACAGTCGCAGATGCAGCCAAGTATGCAACTGGTGGAAAGGACAAGTACGTTACTTGTAATGGCAATCCTTGGTACAAGGGCACCGGAAAGATTGCTCAGGGCGGCGTTGGTAAGAATGGTGATTGGAAGTATCACAAGGACTGGAAAGCCGAGGGTCAAGTTGCCGAGGGACTTGGCTTGGACAATCAATATGTCAGATTACATGACATGAATGGTGATGGCAAAGCGGGTAAGCATTTGATCCTTCACTGTATCGGAATCTGGTGTCGAGGCTGAGACTAATGACTGACCCAGACTACGTATGGATTCATCCCAAGACCGGAGAGATCACCTGCTGGCTCAACAATCTCCCCAAACCATGGTCAAAGGCTGGTAACAACAATGGTATCATCGGTAGCGGAGTTGGCCCCGCGAAGACTATCTATCTGGCGGTAAGTTCCCATGTAATCCCTCTATTAGCCAAGACTAACCCGCTGACAGGATATGAATGGGGATGGGGTGAGTAAGTCGTCTAATAATAGGCTTCCGTGCTGACTCTCGGTAGATGGATGATTACCTCGTGGTAGACCCAGACAACGGGTCGGTTCGCGTATGGTGGAACTATGGCCCTGATGACAGCTGGGATAACGGCTGGAAATTTGTTCCTGGCGGCGAGATCGCTTCGGGAGTGCCGCATGCCAACCTCGAGACTTTGCGATTCCCAAACATCAACGGTGATGGCCGAGCTGACTATGTCTACATTGGTGAAGGTGGATCGCTGAAGCATCATCTGAACACTGGTTCTGTCGGAGGACGAGATGTTCTGTTTCATGCGATGGGAGGTATCGCTACTGGAGCCGTCAGTGACATCTCGAAGTTGGTATTTGCTGATGTAAGTGCAACGGTACCCAGACTTCAATGCCAGGCTAACAAGCATGTGTTATAGATGAATGGAGATGGCCGTGATGGTAGGTTCTGCCTCGTCGCACGTCTTAATTCTTACTAATGGATGGCAGACTATTTGATCTGGGATGAAGACGGCGGCCTAACAGGGTTTCTCAACCAGCCTACCAACAGGGAGGGTGTTCCTCTCTTCTTAAACCAGGGTCCAGCCAAGACCATTGCAGATGGTATTAAGAAGAAGCCAAGCACTATTCGATTAGCAGACATGGACGGTGATGGAAAGGACGACTACGTCTACGTTGGCGACCACGGTGCCCTTTCAGTCTGGAATAACAGAGGGACTACCGATGACTCCATGGCGATTGACGGCCTTCGTTTCGCTGACATGGATGGTGATGGAGTGGATGACTATGTCTGGCTTGATCCCAAGACAGGAGCTCCAACAGTTTAGTAAGTCATGCTCCCATATGGACTTTGCGATTGACTCGCTGACATCTTAGCCTAAACTCTGGAGTCAATGATGAAGACTCTCTTGGATGGGCATGGAGCCCGATCAATGGCGGCAAGCCAATCGCTTCTGGTGCTGCACCTGCAAACCAGGTCGTTTTTGGAGACATCAATGGGTGAGTAGGCCAAGAATCTGGTAGGCAGAGCACTTGACTGACCTGTAGTAGCGACGGGTTGGATGATTACCTGAATCTGGACCCTAAAACCGGCTTATTGAAAGCGTATCTAAATCTGGGGCGGGAGTCAGACTGGAAGTTCCGACCTATAGGCACGATCGCATCAGGCCTTGGGCCAGGGAAGCGAGTACGCATCGCCGATATTGATGGTGATGGGGTAAGACTCAGGCCGTGATTCACTGAGCGGCTCATTTGTTAACGGCCTTTCTAGCGCGACGACTACATCTTTCTCAAAGACAACGGCGGCACAACCATCTACCGCAACATCTATGTGCCCGATAACGACGGCGATAAGTATGCCCCGATGTCAGACGCAGATGCTTCGGGCATCAACCAATCACCGGACGAGATTGACTTCATAGATATGAACGGCGATGGAAAAGCGGACTATGTCTGGACATCTAGACTCGATGGCAGCGTCAAGGTTTGGTACAATGACTACCCTAAGAAACCCACCTGGCGAGAAGCAGGAGAAGTCGCAGGCGGCGTCGGGACATCTGGCGCAAACATCCGATACGCGAAGCTACAGAAGACGGGCCGATACGATTACGTCGCCGTCGATCCCAAGACGGGAGCCATCGGTGCGTGGCTCAATGGGTGCGGCGACCCTGATACTTCCAAGAAGAAGCACAGAATCACTATCGCCCGATATCTCACCACGGTATGGCTCATCATGGAAAAGCCTTTGGACAAGGACTTCTCTTCCGATACTTGTGTCAAGACAGGAAAGGGCGGAGACACGCGAGGTACTCCGATTTTAAATACAACAGCCGAGGACAAGTTTCCCGCTGCTCTGAAGAGTGGTGATACCATGGAGAAGCTTTATGGGAATACGTGCTTTTATGAGGGTAGTACCGAGAGAGTCGGAAAGCTTGTTTGTGATGGGGTCAGTGGGATTAGGTGCTACGAGGATGAGAAGTTTGGGAAGACGCAGAAATGTAGATTTGGGTCTTATACATATGCCTTGTACTGCGAGTGGTAGTCAAGCAGTGAGAAGTTAGATGGTGGCACTTGAAAGGTTCCAATCATGGTAGTAAATAGGCAAAAAAGAGTTTCGAAGCAATCGAGCACGTCTATATATCATAACCAACCGATCAAATCCCACTCTATCTCATTCATCTAAATCCATGACGATACCCAGTCATGAGATGCTCTACGAGCTAGCATGTGATGCGAGAGGAGAAGCCTCTTGGATTTCATGCACCTCCATCTTGAAGCCCTTGAATCTTCTTGCCGGCAATCTCATCTCAAACATGTGATCAATCTCAATCGCACTTCGTCCCTTCATCTCAGGAATAAAGAACCAAGTCAAAATAGTACCGATCAGACAAAGTCCACAGAACAGGAAACCTGTCTTCCCACCAAGTGCGGCCTTATCTCTACTAAAGAGCATGGGTAGAACGACAGCTAGCATGATAGAAAAGCCCTTCTCAGCAATACCAGCCAAACCCTGTGTGAGAGACCGGAGTTGAAGGGAACTGGTTTCTCCTAGAATGGCATACCCAGCAGGCCAGGCGCCCATACCACAGACGACAATGACAGCTGTCATTATGCCTCCAGTTGCCCAAGTGAGAGTCTCACTCCTCCAAAAACCAGTCACACCCATGGCTCCATAGAGAAGGGTCGAAGCAGCCAACGAGAACAAGGTCAAGCTGCGACGGCCAGCGCGGGAAAGAAGCCAGAAGCCCATACCGTTGGCGAGCATTCCAGCAACTATACCGGCGAGTGTGAACATGATAGCATATCCTGACTTCATGCCCATAGATGTCAAGAAAACGCTGGCATTGGAGAGCAGTTCCAGACCGAAGAGGGCCGGCATGATAGAAGCCAGTACAACGATTAGAGTCCTTCGACGGTTCGTGCCCTTGAGACAAGACCAGTAGTTGACTGAAGCTGTGATAGCCTTCTCTTCCTCGATGGTTGCTCTGATCCGCTCAAGTGCGCCGTATGGGCTAACCTTGGGTGCGAACAGGCGAGTAGCGGATTTTATAGCTCTCTGTTCTTGGCCAGTTCTGATCAAATGAGCGGGACTTTCAGGCATGACGATGGAAAGAACAAATGGACCGAGGGAGAGAATCCACTGCGATCCGAAAGCACCAAGATAGCCACTGCTGTTCTCGATGTCATTGATCAACTTGATAACAATAAGACCAATGAGTTGACCTAGCAATGTGAAGACCGGAAACAAAGCCATGGCCGAACCTCGCAGTGCCGTCGGCGTATTTTCAGACACCCACGTCACACAAGTCGTCTTGATAACACCAACGGAAAAGCCCTGGATCGTCAAACCAGCAGTGAGAAGCGTGCGCTTCATGTCAAGCGGCTCAGGCATATGCGAGAAGAAAATACAAGCGATAGCAATAACAGAAATGATCGTTCCAAATAAAAGCGTAAGTTTTCGTCCAACGCGGTTTTGTAGCCATCCGCCCAACAAACCACCGAGCGCTGCACCGGCCGGCGGGAGACCAAGCCAGAGGGAGAGCCAGTTACCGGGAATGTCCATTTCGCCGTCGATTTTCGATCCGTAGTCTGCTTTGAAGGTATCCACGCTTGCGACGGCGCCGACGATGACGAGATCGTAGCCCCAGCCGATGACGGGAATTGTCATGGCGAGGCAGTACCCTGCGATTTTGGGGTATTTCTTTAGTGCTTGGCGGAGTGGCATTTGAGCTTCCTCATCGTCTTGTTGAGGCAGCGGGTCTTGTTTTGTGGTTGAGTCTTGGGTATTAGTTTGGGAAGTGTAGGGGTCGTAAGCTGTGATGTCCTCGTCTTCTTGTGGAATTGTTTGCCATCGTCTTGTTGTTTCGAGTTCGTGGTAGCTTGGCGCGATACTGCCCTCTTGGGGATCGCTGTTTTTGCGGTCGTGGTAACTCATAATGACTCTACCGAATTGAGATATCGTTTAGCGAATGGTCAAGATAGTGAACGATGCGAATGCGAAGAGACAATGACAAAAGTGGCAATCAGCATCTATAAAGAAGAGCAATCCAGCTCACACGTCGCATTTCTGGTGGAGGTGTCCATCGGACTCATGGTGATCTGCCCTACGGAGGTCAATTCGTGGAGTAGCAATTCTCGCGTAGGATAAATCCTTCAGTGGGCGATGATACGCTAATTCTGTCCCTGGACCAATTACGATGGCGCCAGAACGAGGATGAAACTTGGTGCTTACAGGGCGCAGTCAGCATGGCCCTACGGACTCGGACTAGGTAGTGAGGCTTGGGACGGGACAGTCTTTGCGAGGATGAGGCTGAGCTAGAGGTGTTATTAAAGGTGAGGCATTAGTTCTTTATAAAGAATATTTGATCATTTAGGGAAGGTAGTGTTGAAAAAGATGGAGAAGAGATGCAGGTTTGCAGGTGTGATGCCCTCGTGAAATCGCTGCGCCGTAGAGGGACAAGCGCCACGTAAGATGAGGATTCAGGATGCATGCATTACTCCGTGCAACACCATTTTTAGGCATGACAATCAAGCATAAATTGCTCAATCAACCTCCGGCATTGCTACCAATTGCCACTCGTTAGTGTTGATACCGTCGAGATCCGTAGGACCTTATCCCCGTCGGACTCTAAACGATGAATCTGACATGCATCCACTTTGTGGGATCTTGCAAAATCCGCACGATCGAGCGAAGTCCGCTTCGTTGAAAGGACGCTTGGCTGGTTTATGTTAATATGTAAAAGCGATGATTTCACTTGACATGGGGTCAATATCTCAACAAATCATTGATTTAAAGAGTTCAAGGTCGTCTTGACCCGTTTTGTGCATTATTTCCTGGTTCGTCACTGATCTAAAGCTACCATCACCAGTTCCTCAACGCCCGCATTATCACCGAACTTCGCGCCAATATTACGTCGATCCCAAACGTATCACTGCATATCTCGTATCAGTCAATACCCTCCGACTCGACAATGCAACTCAACAACACCGAAAACCCGGAGCTCAAGCCGATATGCCAGATCATCACTCCAGTGGGGATGCTAGGCTACGGCTTTGACGAAGTCCTCACGCACTACGAACTCTCTCGCCTCGTACCAAGCGGCATCCCGACAGCTATTATCTTAGACTCGGGCTCGACAGATAGTGGGCCGCAGAAACTGGCTCTGGGATCCATGTCGTGCCCGAGGTCGGCTTATGCGAAGGACCTTGCCAAGCTGCTCCGGCTTGTTCATACGTTTCGTGTGCCACTGATATTTGGATCTGCTGGTGGTGATGGGACGGATGAGCATGTCAAGGCTATGGTTGAGATTATAGAAGAGATTGCAGCAGAGGATGAGAACAAGTAAGTATGGTAGCAATGCTGATGCTATCTTGCTGATACTTTGCAGGGTCTATGCTTTCAACACGATATCGCTATTCTCCAATATCAACAAGACAACGATTCTCGAGCGCCTCAAGCAAGGCCGTCTGACCGGCTGCGGGCCCTGCGTTCCACACGCAACAGAATACGAGATCAATGAATCCCTCCGTGTCGTCGCTCAAATGGGTTACGAACCATTCTTCGACGCCATGACCGCCAATCCCGACTTCGACATCATAGTCGGTGGGCGAGCCTACGATCCATCCCCATACGTCGCTTTTTGTGTTTATCAACTCACACGCCAGTCAAACCAACTCAGCACAGAAGGCCTTCACTCCAGGCTTGGTGGTTTCTATCACATGGGCAAGATCTTGGAATGCGGAGGACAGTGTTCATTCCCAAAGTCCCATGGTGCTGTTGCTACTGTTTATGAGAACGGTTTATTTGATGTCAGGCCGACGGATCCTGAGTCCAAGTGTACGCCTTTATCTGTCGCTGCGCATACGCTGTATGAGAATACGAGACCGGATGTTTTACGAGGTCCGGGAGGGTCACTTCACCTTGAGAACTCAAACTATGAACAGCTCTCTGACGGAAAGTCTGTGAGAGTGAGCGGTAGTGTTTATCGCTCGTCGGAGTCAGATGGCAAGCCTTATCAACTCAAGCTCGAAGCTGCACGTATTGTTGGTTACCGCTCTATGTTCATGGGCAGTATCACAGACCGTAAACGCCCCTCCCTCCAAGCTATGAAATCATTCTAACATCAATAGATATACTCGTTTCCCAGATCGACAAGCTTCTAGCCCGCGTCAGGGTCTACGTCGACCAACAACATCCCGAGATCACTGGCCAATGGAACCTCGACTTCCATGTCTACGGCAAAGACCAGTACACGCAAGCCGGACCAGGTCAACTCTTCATCGTTGCTGAAGCACTCGCACCGACACAGCAACTGGCCAACAGCATTGCCTCCAAGGCTCGAGTGGGAATGATTGTAAGTCTTCCTGTCTACCATTAGGTTAAGCTAATGTGTAATAGCATGCACCGTATCCTGGGCAGAAAGCCACTGCAGGCAATTTTGGCTTCGGCCTTGGTGGGCTCATGGAGATTGAACTTGGTCCTTGTGCTGAGTTCTCGCTGTACCATCTCCTGGACCTTGAGCCTGGTGAAGAGAGGTTGGCTCTGGGTGGTGATGGGTCTGTGCTTGAGGGGCCATTGCTGAGAGGCAAGATCTCCCGAGTTGGCCAAGGGGCCATGAACGAGACCAACGGCACCAACGTGCAAATTACTGTGCCTGTGGTCGATATCAAGCCTCCTAGACGGACGAGCGCAAGTCCCCAGCGTTCGCCTAGTCCCCCAAGCCAAGCTATTCAGAAGCTCAAGACATTGTCAGACTTGTGCCGCATTGTCCGTTCCAAGAACGCTGGTCCATACGAGATCACTATAGATGCGATGTTCACGTCCAAAGAAGCTTATGAAGCTGTCAAATCCTCTGCTCTCCTTTCAGCCAGCAACGTTGCTAAGGCCGTCGGCATCTCAGAGGAAGATATCATTTGGATTGGCTTCTTTGACCCTGCTATCTCTTTCAAGGTAACCATCCCCAGAATCCGATCGGGGAAGAAGAAATCTGCTGGCGGGTTTATGGAGAACGATATTCATGGGTCGCAGGAGCACATGGGCCTTGCAAGCCTCAAGCTCCCGGAAGGATTCAACTTTTAGGTCTATTACCAGGTGCTTGGGTAATCACCCTCCAGTGATGTTGGGTCGAATTGGAGCAAGCTCGTGTATGGATCACTCCAAAAGTTCTTCAAAAACTCTGGATTCCCATCCACCTGACTCATCATATCCCCATGATCCTGCACCGTCTCTGTCGATGTCTCCTCCCCTGTCCCGATTTCACCTTCTTCTACCTCAACGGGCTTTCCTCGTATTTTCCCCGCTGTATTAACAGCATCAAACATCAATGACACCCCCATTCTATGATTAAGCACCAGTTTTGTCTTATCCTCCTCCCCGGGACTATCACGGCCCAGTGCTTCGAACACACTCACAATCCGACTGAACTCATCTTTTGGGTCAATCGTACATGCTCTGCACAGCGTTTGTGCCATAGCGACATGATTTGCTACCAACTGTCGCTCATCGGGGCTGTCTGAACTTTGGCGAATAAAGAATTTGAGGAGGAAGATTGTTGAGAAACCCAGACATCTGTGGCGATCTTTCGGTTGGCATTTTTCGCGTCGGATGAGGGTGGTGTTTTCGGGGTTGGTGCGAATGGCGCGGGTCCCAATTTCGACGATTCGTAGGGCTATGTCGCGTGCTGTTCGTAGAAGGATCTGGCGGGAGGATGAATTTGCCGGGGATTTCGTGATTACAAGTGTGTATATGTGTATCTTGGCGTCTAGGATTGCGTATTCGACTATGCTTTTCGTTTCTTCATCTGGCAGAATCTCGTTCTTTATCGCATCAAGTTCAGTGTCAAACAAGCGAAGGAAGGATGAGCTCGTGCCGTCTGCCAGCTCATGATTGAGTAGCGCTGTGAATTTTGCGACAACTAATTGAATGCGTACTTCAATTGCAAAGGCTGGCGGGACGGTTTGTCGTTTCAGAAATCCATGAATCGCGGCAAAGTCCAGCTCCGATTCAATAGGACAGGGAAGGCCCAGGTGTAAGCTTAGTCTGTTTCTGTTAGGAGATACTACCAAATTCTCATGTTTACTGCAACTCACGATGTCGATACACTGAAACAAGACAGCCAAGTGTTGATCCTTGACCGAATACTTCCCGATGTGACTCCGATGACTCGAAGAGATGGAATAGTTTGCTGACGATCAAGACTCAGATATCGAGCAGCTTGGATGGCGACACCACAGTAAAGCCAACTAGGCTCTTTCCATTGTTTGTCTGTAGGTAATGGCCAGTTGCATAGAAGTAACAAAGCTTGGACTTTATACAGTGGTAGTGGCGCGTCAGTTACAGTCTCCTGAACCAATCTCTCATATGGCGCCCGAAGCAACTGGAATAAGGCGATGTTTTCTGCTTCAGGTAAACGACAGAGCACAATTGTAACAATCGTCCAGAAGAGGAAGGGCTGGTTCTCATAGGCTGCTTGGGCGGAGAGGGAGGCGACCACCGGAAGTCGAGGACGCATGTACTCTGCGAAACTGAAATCTATGAGCACATGCAGAGGAGGCAGAGAGGGGTCTTACACCATGAAGGCTTCTGTCGCAGTAGAAGAGTCGAGGACTACCCCAGCCAAGCTCACAGTAAACGATGTAAGCTCAAAGTCATCTACACCTTCATCCTGGGACGCCGGCGACCTGCTCTCGGATGTAGAGCTAGATCCAGCCACCAATTGATCCTCCGTACGGTGAGTCTGATTGCGTAGTTCTTGAAGTTCCTTGCTCATAGCCTCCAAACGCCTATGTCGTCATCAGATCAGTGATAGATCCGGATAAAGCGGTCTTGATACGAACTTTCTCGCCGGTGTCCTCTTGAAAGTGGCGTCCACCGTGCAGAACAAGTGTCTTGCATTGCACCGAGAGCACGGATCAGGGAACTTCTCCTTGGAATCACATCGCAACTTGCTAATCAGCTCTTATCTGTCCTATACTGAAGATAGAAGCTCGTACCTTTGCCTGTTTACACTCCGTACACGCCTTGACCGGCCTCGAAGCTAAGTGACTCTGCGGCATTAAAATAAATATGTCAATAATTAGATGTTTGTTGGCTACACAAACATGCGGGCGCTGGGAACTTTAAGGAAATTGCCGACGTTGCTAGCCGTTAGACGGGCCGTTCGTGCTACAAGCTTATCGATAGCGTTGTAAGCCACGGACTTTAGATATTGAAGCGGGAAAGGCTTGGCGGCTTCAGGATTTAGCCGGGAATGATCCAAGATCGACCAGGCACAGTCACTCCTTACTGATGATTGGCAGACTTTGCGATCTATTTTTAGGCCTCATGTAGGGTAAGTTGATCTATCCAGTTCCTATCGAAGTTCTCGAGGTTATTATTAATATCTCAGGCTTTCAATATTTGACTAAAGGTATCTAAAAATGGGTTTTTAATCTGATACCAAGAAAAGTCAGTCTTATAGTTGACAGCTTTGTAAGTCAAGGTAAAATAGTAGCTAGGCTGCCATGAACCATATGTTGGATCAAATCAGCCCAAAAAACGAAGGGCGCCGTCATTGAGGGGTCGGAGGAATACGCCCTATATCTCGTACAACAACAGTTAAATTCTCTAGCTTCATATTCCAAAGATAAAGAATAACGATATGAAACCAAGATGCCAGCTAAGAACTATTCTTCTCAAAATTCCTCTTGTTCTCTTCCAACCAGGCCCTAAAATCCTGCATCCCAGGCTTATAACTAAGACACTCTTTCACATCCCCACCATACCCCTCATCTGCAAACCACTTGAACATATCACCAACAGACCCCTTCAACACAAACTTGACCGCGCTCGCAACCGGACAAGGCGCCAGAGCCATCCCCTGGCCGATGACTTCACAATAGATTGCATCCGCCTCACGCTGTGTGAGCTCATCACCAACAAGGGTCAAAGCCTTATTCCTATACATGTCCGGCCAGATGAGACTCTGAGCCGCAAACCAGCCAATGTCTTTAGTCGATACCATCTGTAGCTTCTTACTTCCCATCTGCTCCCACATTCGGGCGAAGCCCTTTCCATGGATATCAGTCGTGATGTTTTCGAAGAAGGTTACCGGTCGGAGAATAGTGTATGTCATTTGCTGTACACTTTCACGCGCCTGCTGTTCGAGATGTTTCTCAATCGCGTATTTGGCGGCGAAGTTCTTGACGTAGGTTGGATTATTGGGTGATCGCTCAGGCCCACCGCGATCTCCAGAGGAGTAGACAAAGTGCCGGACACCATGCTGTACGGCGGCGTTGATGACAGCTTTGCCTTGCTGTTCTTCTGCGTCCGAATTGATCTGTACGCTGTAGACGCCCCATACTGGTCCAGCCTTTGCGAAAACTGCACCAACATTGTCCAAATCACCCTCAACAACGGATATCTTGGGATTAGTCGCAAGTGCTCGAGCTTTGCGGCTGGTAGTGTCACGGGTGACTGCAATGAGATGGAAGGAAGAGTCAGGGGAATTTGAGAGGATGTTGTCAATGACAGCGCCGCCTTGCTTGCCGGTAGCGCCAAAGATCAACATGGTCTTTTGTGTATTGAATGTCGACATGTTGATTCTTGCAGTAGGGTAAAGCCTGAATGTAAATGTAAATGTTGGATTATTGTAGTAAGATTGTCAGTGTATTGTTTAGATAAGATGACGTTCAAAAGTTTGCGGAAACAGTTGTATTTATAAGTATGACTATTCGCATTCTCTTGCGCAAAAGCGGCATCCGGGCTGACATTTTTACATACGCGGATCGAGACGGAGTAACTAAATCATGGTGAAACTCGTAGCTGAAAGATCGCCGTGCGAGTGCGAAAAGATGGAGGGGCAAGGCTTAGCTTGAGGCGTGCTAGCACATTTCAGGTTAGACCTATGATTCGATTTCCTCTTTCGGGCTAACAAGCGAGTGCGAGTCGGTCGGTTTATTCGTCCATTCAATGTGACTATTTTATGTTTGAAGATTTTCTGACAAGACTAACAAGACTAACAAGATGAACGAGGAACGACTTCAATTAGGCCCATTACTTGATACTAGAGCGACAATAGATAAACCACGTATGAATCTCTTATTACACACTTCTACTCTAAAAAGTCGAGTCTAGCTCTCTCATGTCAACTAGTGACAAGAACCACAAACCAATCCTCCAGTCGATCCCCTACTTATCATCACTATAATAGTGGTTGACAACCGGAGCCTTGGAACCAGTACCATACGCACTACCGCCATAGTTCAGATAACCCTGCGAGTACGGCAGAGCAGGGAACTTGCCCTTGATCTCCTGTGCATCGCCAAACACCCAAACCGTCGCCATACCCATGAGCTGATGCTGAGAGATGTGGCAGTGCATCATCCAAGCTCCGATGTTCTCCTCGGTGATCTTGATCCTCCAGGCTCTCCAACCAGCTGTATGATGGGGCACGCCCTTGGCGGCGTAGCGATATAGATTAGTGGAATCTCGAAGAACAGGCGTGAAGTTCTTAAAGTGCTTCTCGTTCTCACGCGCATCGTAAGTGCCGTTTCCTGAGCCTAGGTCATAGACGTGATAGCCGTGCACATGCATTGGGTGAAAGTCCCAGCCTCCTGTAAGACCGTTGTTGTTCTGCCACACAATATCCAAGACTTCGCCTACCTTGGCTGGGAAGACTTTCATGTTGGGGTCAAAACCGCCGTGCTCCACAGCAAGGGTGTAGTTAGGTGTCTGGCCGGTTTCGTAGACTTGGATGAGATATGGGACTTGGTTGTGTTCTGCCTGGACACTTTCCTTCCACGGGAGACCGTTTTGTCTAGACGAATTGGTCAGCGAGATATAGAGAGATGTAAGATGGTACCTACGCCCAGACAAGTGTGCCGTTCAATGTTCCATTCTCATATTGTCCAGTGGTCAGGACCTGATTGATCTGAATAGTCACCGTCCTGGTGACCTCGCTCAAGCGAGGGAAGGCCTTGTTGTTATACTTCGACAGCCCCTCGAGCTTGTACTCAAGATAGTCGTACGTCAAGTTGGGCAAAAGAACAGGTGGCGAGGGTGGCAGGGTCCTCGGTAGCTTTGGTCCTTTAGGACACTTATACCTCAGAATAGCGTAACCACTGATCTGCTTCGGTCGGTCACGGCTTTCATACCGGACCCAAAACTGCGAATCTTCTCCATGGCAAACATCCTTTGCAGCCTTTGTCTTGAGGAGATAGCTGAAGCGTTGACCGGATGACACTTGGACGTGATCTATCTTGGCGGGCTTGGTGTATGAACCATCAGCTTCAATGACGGTCAGCTTGTCGTGCCCGTCAATCCCAAGCTTGATCATCGACAAAGCAGTCGCACTGATAAATCGCATGCGATACGTCTTGCCAGGGTCAACTTGAATGACATGAGGCGTGCAGCTAATGTCAGAAGCAGTATCGAAACTCTGATTTCCAGAATTGCCATTGATGGTAATCGCTTGAGGCTCCCCAGACCACTTGAATGGGTCTCCGAGAAGACCCGCCTCAATTGTCTCATCTGACGCAGCGTAGTTATCAGCGACGATGAACGCAAAGTCTCCGTCGTACTTATATTCGGGTTTCTTGGCATCCTTGACGATCAGCACACCATGCGCCGTCAAGCTCTGGAGCCCGACATGCGAGTGATAGAAGTACGTTCCCGCATCTCCACGCTCAGGTCGAATTTCATAATCGAAGAAGTTATTCGCGGGAATGGGCCATTGGCTGACAAGAGGTGTACCGTCGGAAAATGGTGCGGCGCGCTGGCTTAATCCATGCCAGTGCTGACTCTGTTAGCTGACGCTTCATCAATTGGTGCAAGAGGGAGGACTTACAACAGTGAGGTTCTGGTCTGGCACGCGATTGTAGACTCGGATCCAGACTGTCTGTTCTTCCTTGAGGTGCAGCGTAGGCCCCGGAAAAGTCCCGTTAAAAACGATCGATTGACGAGAGTTGCAATTGATTTTGATGTCCTCTAGCGTAGCTTCAAGCACATAATCTGGTGTAAATGTCTGATCGTGAACCTTGGATTTAGCAGCTACCAAAGCCAACAATGGCACGACAGCCAGAAGATTGAACATCATTTTGCAGAGCCTGACTCAATTCATGAGAGCGAAATCTAAGGTAAAGACCAATTGCTATATATATTCCAGGATGACTCGGCACGTCGCATCGGGGGCCAGGCAATCCAGGCCTTCCGAGGTGCATTGTCACCCAACAAACTTTCAGCCCGGATGACACGGCGTGAGCACTAAAGTATCACCTGAGGAAAGGGGCCTAGCGACTTTCCAAAGCCAGCGTGGCACGGTACGCAATGACCTCTGTGATAGTGTCAACAAGCGGTGCTATTTGGTAATAGCCAACCAAATACGAATAATGAAGGAAGAAGCCAACGTGGCAGTAAGCACAGACGCCTCGATAATTGGTCACGAATTCAAGATTGTCGGCGTTCTCACCGGTTTTGGGCGCTGAGTCTGACCGTATTGGGCGAGCGCATGGCTTAGCCGGATTAATGAGTTGGAGCTTGGGGGCGTAAGGTTTTATCTAGGCGCTATCTAAGCATCTGCCGCGTTTGAAACAAATTGGCATATGCAGAGAACTTTGCAAGCTTCGTTAGTCGCTGGGGTTGCCCCGCTTCCGTTAATTACAGCCCCGTTGATCTGCATGACAGTTATTTCGGGGCTTCGGAAACAGCAAAGTCTAAATGGGAACTGCTACCGTACTTAGCCTTGCTTGCTGAAAAGTTCTCCATTTTCCTGTGTCTCATCAATCCTCCATCGAATAGCGACAACTTCTTGATTCTCTAAAATAAATTGGATTTTGTAAAACCAGTATGGTCTGCACCACTGACCCCGCTCGATGATGCGATCAAAGCTCTCGTTAAATACAAAGGTGTGCTGTTCGTAGTGACGAAGGCTGTATTTCTCGTCATCCCGATTCTGAAGTGACATGGTAAGATCGCCATGGCTTTCATACAAAATACTGACACAGAATTGATGGGACTTATGCCAGAAACACCCCTGATACTTCGTCAAGGGACCAGGAGGTCCAGTGGGCTGTCTTTCGCTGTCTAGATTTCTCCGTACACGTTCCATGGCAGATCGCCCTTGCAAAGCTGCAGCAGTAAAGAACTGGCTGAATGACCTATCGATTTTCCCTGAAAGGAATGCTTGAGTCAGGATCTGAGCGGTCCAGTCCGTAGCATCGCAGTGGCCCAAAGAATTACCAAGAACAATGATCCCGGTACCCAACTCGGGCATTAGGTACACAGTCGAAGAGCAGCCGAGATTATTGCCGGCGTGATGAAGTAACAAAGGTCCGTTTGCCAAGTCTCCAATCGTAGGATATGTGTCTAACAAACCCGAGTTGCCAGTGATCTCACTGATTTGGTTCGGGAGCTGTGTGCGTGCCCAGCCCATACCGTAGGACTGCTCGCGCAGAACGTTGGGGACTTTAAGACGGATAGCAGCATCGAAGATAGTACGAAGTTCTTCAGCATTGACGTTGAGCTCCTTAATTTTGGTTGATGTAGCAATTGCTTGTAAAAGAGGACCATAAAAGAAAAGGAGATCTCGCATGCAGCTTCGAATGCCGCCGGCAGAAAATGCAACAGTATCGCTTGAGATACTAGGAGTTGGAACCTCGCGTAGCTTCAAATCGTGGTAGGCAATATAAGCTCGTGAGATGTTTTGATCCGTGTATGACGGTTGTTCTGTAAATGTCCGGGTCATGTTCAAAGGTTTGAGGATCCGTTTGGCGAGAAACTCACCATAACTCATCCCTGACACTTTCTCGATGATGCATCCAACCGCATGATAACCAAAGTTGTTGTAGACGAACTCTTGGCGTGGTGGGCGGCTTATATCGAGCGACGCCAGTAAGGTGGTGCCTTGGGTCTTGGAAAGTAGCAGGTTATTGTTTGATCCAATGAAGAGTGCATCAGACCTGCAAAGCCCCGTCCGATGGCATAGTAAGTCCCGAATAGTTGAATTGCCAATATTGGAGTGACGAAGTTCATCGACAAAAGTGTCAACATGGTCATCCCAGTGAACTGCCCCATCTGTGACGAGACAAGCAATGGCTAGTGCTGTAAACCCTTTGCACATAGACCCAATATTGAAAACAGTATCGGCATTCGGTCTAAGTCCTTGATTCACATCACGAGAACCGAGATATTTGTCGAATACCTTCCCATCGCGGTCCAGTACCCCAATCGCAAGGCCTGGGGTGCCAGACGTCAAGCAAGCTTGCTGAATATCTGCCTCGGCGAGATTGAAGATTTCTTCCCAGGTTGATGTGCCGCCTGATAAGCTGGCATTGTACTTGTTGCCTATCTTGACGATGTTGTTAAAAAAACGGAGTTGTGAGCCAGATGTGCTGTTTGAAGCTGAGACTTGCAGCTGAGAGATTAGATCAACAGAGAAAAGCGAGCGTTAAGAGAGAATAGGATTGAGAAGTTAACATTGTGATTGAAACTCAGCAATAAACAAAGAAAAGAGGAGTGCGTTACGCCGAGTCACGTGTACCCTGCCAGTGGATGCCGTGATTGTAAGAAGGGTTAGTGATTATTTATTGTTATATCATAATGAAGATTGAAACTTTCCCATAGTGGTTCAGATTGATTGAATTATTTATTGTTTGATTTGGCCGTGGTTTAAGCATTGGGTGTTTGACCCGGACTAAACGTGAGGTCAAGACTGAGCAGAGCGTTCAAATGTGAACTGTGACAAGGACTGTGAGGGACCAGAGATGAATGTGCTATGTGGTATCGCGATAGTCTCCATGTGGCTTTGAGAGCATGTCACGACAGCCCAAATGTTTGACGACAGGTAATGTATTTGTATCTCAAACTTGACAACTTCAGGGAGTGAACATTCTGGTACAGCGATGATGCCCCCTTGCCAATTTATCCAGTGGTGATCTGATATCACCTAAACACGATCACATCACCTCCCAAGTCCGCTGCGATGAGGCAGATACTTTTGCATCGGCCATGTGGAATGCAGTGTACCTCAGTTCTGCTCTGATCTCCCATGTGCTGATCATCTGACGGTGCTTCACAGATGATCTAGCCGACTTCCTTGTGACTAGTCCTTATCAGAAGCTGGTTTAAGCTTTATGATTTTCCATACTTACATTCTTATTCTCGGGCACGCATTCCTCGGGGATCCCTTTCTCGGGACCGCCTTGCTTCGCGTTCCCTTCCTCCGAGGGTCCTTTCTCGGAACTCACGTTCCTGGCGAACTCTTGCTCCGATCATGTCGAGTCTTCCGCGCAGATCATCTTCAGCATTGCGCTTTGTACCGGTGGGTGTCGCTGTGGCAGATGGAGCTGCATTCTGCGTGTCTGTCTTTGGCTTTGGCGGTGTGAGTGAGGTTGCGCCAGGTTGCTTGTTGGACGCGGGCTCAGAAATTTTTGGTGCGACGTTGCTGGTGCACTCAGTGTAGAAATCGCGGAAGAAATCCTCCCGGGGAAGGCCTGCATGGTTATCGTCCACGTCGGCAAGAAGCATGCGAACGTCAAAGTAGTACAACGCCCGGGTGAGGTGCTCGTTGGTGACTACACGCCGTCCTCCAGTGAGTTGGCGTCGACCGGCCAGGCACAAGAGAGTGTGTTTGGCCTCGTCCACCACGCTCTTTCGCCAGTCGCTTGTCTGGTAACAGGTACCAGTGATTCGGGTAAGAAGCAGGTTGAGACTTTGCAGCCACGGAAGTTCCATAGGAGAAGGGGCCGCGTCGCCTAACTAAAGCCAGGGCAGCTCTCCAACGATATCCTCGATCTCCCTGCAGAGGATTGTCGTCGGCTCATCATGGCAGCTTAGGTTAATGTTGGTAGGCTTAGTTGGGACTACTGGCGGGTCCTTAGACGTCATTGTCGCGACTCGCTGATGATTGTAAACAGGTTCCAGAAAAGATGGTGTCGGTGGATGAGTGAAGAATTTCTTGCGAGCGTGAGGGTGAGGAGATGAAAGGAAGAGGAGCAGATCTGGGGAGTGAAGAAATTACCGTGACGCGTTAGGCGCGGTGGAGGCAGTGATTCAGAGGCCTTGAGCGTGTCCAACTTTGCTGAACAAAATACTCAAGCGCTGCACAGATGGACCGCGCGACTCCCTTGGAAGATAAACAAATCGCCCCTCAATTGAGGTGGTCTCATTCAGTAACTGCCATTATTTACAAGAGTCTCTCAAGAAACTACAACCTCTTGATCAGCTTTTTACTCAACATAAGCCTTGATACAACAATGAGAAACGTCGCAACAGACCCAACACCAGCCGCATAAAAGATAGCCGCTCTATACGGCTCAATCGAGGAAGCCTCCGACGCGCCCGCGGCATCAATCAGAATCCCAGCCAAAGGCGCGCCCATCAGGTATCCCGGTGTCCAGAATGACGTCATCAGGCTAATGGACGCAGCAGCGGATCCAGGCGCGAGTGCAGCTACAGCTGTCGGCAGTGCAACGAAGAAACTCCCGTTCGCGCACCCGTTGATGATGGCGAAGGCGAAGAGTGGCGGAAGTGATGAACTCACAGGCCAGATTGCTAGCATAGACACGCTGTTGATGAGAGCTGCAAGGGCCAGAGAGTTGAAAGCACCCATGCGGTCGCAGATCCAGCCTCCAAAGAGTCGACCAACGGCTGTGGATGCACCGAAGCCTGCGACAAGACCGGCGCCTGTTGATGCTGAGAGACCAATTGACCTCGCGAAGACGGGTAAGAAGAAGGGCGGAACAAACAAAGCGAAGACTCCAACGGCACCCGACATGGTGAGAGTCAGAAATGGCATGCTCTTCAACTGTGACCAGTCAAATCTCGATGTTGTTCCACCACGCCTAAGCTCTGTGAGAAGAAAGGCACACGGAATTCCTGTCACAAGAATCGAAGCACCAAGAATCCGGAAAGTCCATTGAAGTCCAACCCTATCGATCATCGCTTGCGTCGCCAGAGGTAGCACAGTTGCGCCAACACCCCCTCCAGCTTTGACGATCCCATTAGCAGTACCGAGTTTTCGACTAAACCATTGCGTAGGCATCGTGTTGGTCGCCGTGTAAAGCAGCGATGTTGACAACCCGACGAGTAGTCCAGCAATGCAGAAAAGACCTGCTAGATGCTCAAGAGTGAAACTCGTGATGATCAGACCTGACCCGAAGAAGATTGTCGCTACGAGACTGGTGATTCGGATACCATATTCTCTCGACAATCTGACTGATATCAAGCCGAACGCGACCATGCAAGCCATGTACAAACTCCCGACAAATGTAATGGTTCGAATGTTAGTGTGCAGCCGAGGCGACTGCACGATGGCAGCTTGCAAGACACCCCATGCTGTAGTGTATCCGTTTATCCAAAAGAGTAGAGTGAAACATGATGCGACAATAGTCCAGCCATATCCACCGTCAGGAATTGCGCTGGTGGCGTTCTCTGGTGGTTCTTCCTCGTTTCTCACTGTATCTTCAGTTGTGTTGAGTGGACTTTGGCTCAAAGAAGACATCTCCATAGCATCTACTTGGCGTGCTGGATCCATGATGGAAGTTGTGACGGACTGTGCGACTGTGTTTGTGGCCATTTCGATGATGGTGGACGACTGGAGATGTATTGGCCGCTTTCATTCTCGGAGGTGAGAACTATATACATAGGTAAAAAGCGAGTGGCACAGAGAGCATTGGCATTTGGATAATATTGTCATCACATGAAGGGCGCACTTACAGGGCATGGCAGACCTGAAGGGCGCGCACATCAGCATAAGCAGTGACGACATTCAACATGCCTGTATCTTGGGCATGGATGACCATCTTCCTAGTCAAGTTAGGCTGCCTTTCACCGCCGATAAACTCTTTCCTAATACAGTATCAGCGCGGGGTTAAAAACTTTGTGCTCATAGATCTCTGCCTTGGCATTCCATCGATTGACTCTCATCAGCACAGCAACCTGATAAAGCTCACCAACAGTGGTAATTCCTTTCTAATCCCAACTTATACCTTGGCTCTGATTGGGGGTAATTCAAGCAGAGATAGATTGACATGCGCAGTCTACAGAACTCTTCATCTTTGAGGTTTGTCAGCGTATGTCACCATGATGCCACGAGAGACAAGCTTGGAGGCGGCGAGTTGCCAGTTTAGCTAGTGCACGATGTTGAATGGCCATGGAATTGATTCATAGTACGGAATGCAATGGTTCTTCTGGCCAAACGTAAAAGGATATAGTTGCCGAGCGGTTACAATGAATCAATGACACCTCTACGTTCGGGCGTCGTGAGCTCCGCCGGACAAGGTCTTCTATTCACATACGGAATTCCGCTCACAACGCACAATGAACTCCGTAGGTCCGGTTGATCAGCATCCATGGAGCTGGAGCCGGATCTGGAGGGCACGGTGCCACAAGTGCATGCCCACAAACAACCGTCTATAAACAGTATGTAGCTGGGCTCTGTACTATCATGTCCCTTGTTAACTTCGATATTCAATGAACGATACAGAACTCGCTATTCAATACATGCAAGAGTCAGTTCATGAGCTTGAGAGTGAAGACTCGGATTTATGCCAGGACTTGCCATGAATCATGTGCCAAGCCAAGATATAAAGCATAAAGGCTTTAAATTATGTACATGGAGAGAGGATCAGCGTGAGAATGCACAGTCATCCAGAATGGGTGAGCTTAGCTTTACATCGGGCTAGCGACTCACGAACTCGATGCCACCTATCTACCGGTGAAGTGCATTTGGCCTCAGTGTCTTTCCCATGATCGTTCTCACTCGCCTTGTCACCTCCAGGCTGTTTCTCTATTACTTTCTCCTCCATCTCCTTTGCGTCCCCCTTCCCAGCCTTTTTCTTGCTAGGGCATTCTGGATTCGGGCAGGTCTCGGACGTAAAGGCGCCACCTATGGTAGTCCTCATTTCCCCATTGATCACCAATGACGGAGAGTGGAAGGTCGTTGAAGTAGTCAGCCCTAGATATGATGGGCAGTATAACCACTTCAAAGTCTCGGTGTGCTCGCAGGCAGTACAGTATATTGTCTCTCGGATACACATGTTGTCGTTGGTTTAGTCAACGTTCTTAAATAGAATATCTTCGTTTCAAAATAGTGTTGTTAGAGGGTCAAGTTGACACTGAGTGTTGTATTTTATAGGCGCCCTTTTGGGAGACACCATGCGATCTGGAACATGAGATGCATACTGGCTTGACCGAAATTAAAGACCTCGTGACAAATGAAGCTCGATACAGTAAATCGCTCTGTACGACCAGAAATAAAGTCTGGACTAAGTGAATAGACATCATAAAATATTCCTACAGCGAAGTCGACGTTTAGCCAATAGTTAGGGAAGCTGAAGCATCGCCATGCCTAGCCGTGGAGCACTCCAAAGATGTATTCCGCGTCGGAATAAGAAGCAAGCAACAGTACGGAGTGATGAAGACGACCTGTTAGGACCAAGATCTCTATACTATGAATCAAGCCTCAGGGTATCCCATAGCCAGGGCTTCATAATATAGCCGCATACACGAAGCGAAGTCATCACGTCCCCCCTGACCGACTTAGTGTTTCGGCTCTTCAACACACCAGAACGAGAACAAGTCTTCTGAAAGCCAAGTGCTGTACTGAGTTTAGTCATAGTCATAGTCATAGT
>JABEEO010000204.1:0-21070 GCA_013364945.1 Fusarium tupiense | reverse complement strand
TATATAGATAATAAGGGATATATAACTAGTTAGTAATTAGAATATATTTTATTAAAAAAGATAATTTTTTTAAGCCTAAAATTAACCCTTTAAGATATTAGAAGTTAGTAATACCGTGATTTACGGTATTTAGTATGCGGATTATTTTGAGACCTACCTGCTTGCGCATGTACATCTCCGAGCAGCCTAATTAACCCCCATCTGTCGTGTAAGTTGATTGGTGGATGTGCTAGATCCCCAAGGTGGTGGTGCCACTACTAGGTACCTCACCAAACCCCGCGTTTTGCTTCTATCGGCTACATATCCGGACCGAGACCATCACCAAAAAGATCCATGTTCGGCTGCATTTCTGCTGCAGCCAGAGACATGATCAACAATTGAAATACTCAATTCGATCCCTGGTGTTGTCCGGGCGCATCATGTTACTCACGAGACCAACGGTATGTGGAGACAGTCTAACAGAGTTTGACACTCGCAAACAGTATCACCAAGGGACAGCATCTAGTTAGAGCATCTTCGACAGAGCCATTTTAGTCGCAAAAATGCCAAAGCTCAAATTAGTCGACTCAGCAACAGCCAATGCCATACGAGGGGGAATATCGCTCCCGTACTCCCTCAACGCTTGAGCCACTGTTGACTACCTCAGCAAGTCTATCATCGTCTGTCCCTCCGTCTATACGCACCATTATGCCATGTTATCCTCAATGCCGTCTTCCAATCTCCAATTGCTCAGTCAAGGCCGGTTTGCCATACCCCAGCAATCCTGACCAGTCCATATCAATCACCCTGCCCTGGAGTACATAAAGAAAGACCACAGCCAAATGGCAATAACATAGTCTCAACAAGAAACCAGAACCAACGTTAATACTATCATACAGTGTACTTCACATCTCCCATGTCACATTTGTACTATCCTGAACACATCGTACTCCAATACTGCCTCTAGTCTCGTACCATCATCCATGTCGTGCACTAAGGCTTGCGAATGCATCTGGGCTGTGTCGCCCATTTGTCCACGCAAGGTCAAGACCAAGGTTCATGCTCTCTCTGCTCCTTGCAGCAAATGGGTCTGAAGTGGTCGCAGCATTTGGGTTACCAGCCACGCCAGAAGAAGGCGCACCACTCATGAAAGGGTTCGTGCTAGCTGATAGATGCTGCGGCACACTTGGTTGCTGCTGCACAGGTGCCATTGGAGCTTGCAGGGGCTGGTTTTCTGGGATGGTTGGCTGCTGGGTGTACTGTACGGCCTGCTGAACTTGGTATGAAGGCTGAGCCACGGCCGTACCTGGCTGGTGTTGTACCGTTTGAGGGTAGTTATTAAAAAGAGCCATGATCGAGGCCTTATCTGGTCTTTGATGTTGGTAAAACTGCTGCTGCTGTCCAGGAAATTGCTGTCCAGGCTGCTGCTGGACAAAGGGGTTATGGCTTGCTTGAGGTTGGCTCTGCATCTGTTGCACGACAGGTTGTTGCGCAAAGACATGTTGACTTGTTTGCGCCACAGGCTGACCAGCATTTGCAAAAAACGGGTTCGTGCTTGTTTCTGGGGGGCTCAAAGGAGCCGGGCTCTGATACACGGCAGATCCCTGATAAACAGTTGCGTTTTGAAATGAGCTCTGCGTTTGCTCCGGTATCTGGCCAAGACTTGGTGATGCGATTCGAGTTGGGGATCGAGCGAACGGATTGTATCCAGCAGGTGCTTGGTTGGTGTTGACTTGAGGGAAGGGATTAGACCCTTGTTGCGGCTGTTGCTGGATTGCACCTGTGGTGTTCGCTAGAAAGGGGTTATATCCAGTCACCTGCGCTTGGACTGGCTGTGGGTATGTCATGTTGTTACTGAAGCCCAGAGTTGAAAAGCCACTTGGGGTCGTTGGCGCTGACGGTGCCACTTGTTGGTATCCTGTCGCCTGTGGTGCTTGCTGTGGTGCTGGTCCTCCAGTATGGTGAGGGAACAGAGGCTGCTGGGGAGAGAGAGACATGTTTTGGAATGCCTGGCTGAATGCATCTGTCGGTTGTTGCTGTTGAACGACTGGCACGCCGAATGGATTTGTCTGGCCGTACGGGTTCCGGTTATGAAGGCTTCCCGTCGACTGGGCCGTCTGGGGCTGAGCCGTTCCTAAGTTATCAAATGGGTTTGTCGAAGCACTTGATGGAGTAGTAGGACGGTCCGTAGCTGAACGGGCGGGAACACTAAGACCTGCACCGAGTCCCAGCCCGCCAGAACTCGGTGTCAAAGGCGTCAAAGACCTTGATGTTCGCAGAGTCTGTTCCCGAGGTGAAGGGGTGGGAAGAGGTGAGGGTCGGCCGCTACCCTCACCCAATCGCACAAGAGTCTCAATCGCTCGCTCGATGTTGCCATTAACGCCTTTTAATACCAGAGCATTGCGTTTGGGGTCCTGAAATCCCATGTCTTGTAGCCTAGCCAGCTTTTGCTCCATGTCATCCGGTTGATCAAGATCCAAGGTGGCGCCGAACACTTTTGATGGTTTATTAGGAGGTCTCGGAGACTCGCTACGTCCACTTTGCGCAGCTGTCATGGTTCTGGCATCCTTCTTCGACTTGGACGACAGAGGGAAAATAGATGAAGCTGAACGGAATCCAAACTTCGAGTTCTTAGGCGGCAGTGGCGGAGGAGTTCCTTCGCCTATGTGAGGAGATCTAGGCTTTCCCGTTCCACTAACAGTATTATTCATATATTTCTGTCTGATGAATCGTTCCATGGCAGAATCCGCTTCGTCAGCGTCGACCGGGACGGGAGGTTTGCGATGCTCGGGGTTATAAATGTTGTTGGATGTGATATTTCCGACCTTTCGCATGTTCTATAGACCGTGTAAGCTATTTGTTATCTTTGGGCACGATCGCCAGGTTGTTGTTGCTCACGTCGACTTGCTCGTTGGTCCAACTATCCATGCTCAAGGACTTGACTTTCGAGATGTGAGTACCCAGCTTTCGATGAATTGCAGCACATCTCATGCATAGGAAAACGCCCAACTAACAAACATATTAGTATTGGATCAGTTCCCGTATGTATTGGGGGGCCGTACACTCCATGATGCCCAAGCTGATATTGACAATCGATGTTAGCAAATTCCGGTCATCTCGTATACCCGGCGCAGGATGAGCTTGGTTGTGCATCTGGAGCATACCTGGATTACGCGCGTGGCAGTCAGCGCACATATTATTGCCCGGGGTGTTCTGCACAAGATCCTGCAGGGCCTTTTCGTTCCGCGCCTGCTGGCGCTTGCTCATGATACTCGACATGGTGGCGGTCCTTGACAGATCAAGTTTTCGGTGATCTCTAGAAGATTTGCAGTACCAAAGGAACCTGTCTCGCAGTGTAACCGTCTCGAGTCGTTCGCAGGGCTCGTGCAGGACAAGTGCAGTGATCGGGTCTGGAGTACGGAGGCCGGAGACCGGGACGGGGTTGTCGACGGGCAGTAGAAAGAAGCAAACAATTATGTAAAGTAGATGCCGCGAATGGAGAAAAGCACTTATTACCAATAATGCAGGCGAAAGGAGGGACAAAGAAGAAGCGATGCAATGCGACACGAAGCGGTTCAAGTCGTTGATGAGATTGGAAAGAAGGAGATGAAAAGATGAAAGTTGACCAAGAAAGGGTACTTCCTTTCTGTTGCGCCGTGCGATTCAGGTCACAGCGGTAGGTACCTTTAAGACGGACGGGATGCAGGTGCGGGAAGAAGCACTTGCCACACTCTGGCTCGGCGTTTCAGTGATTTACTGTGAGATTGAACATGAATTCAGAGCTCGGGAGTTAAAAGGGGAAGATGAAAAACAGGTCAACATAACTAAAAGCAGATGGAAATTTCGTTCTCAAGTTCTTCAACTAAGGTAACTAAGGGTCAGCCAAATACCAACTCGAAAAAAAGCCCCTGGCTTGGCCTGGACCTTGGGCTTAGCTTGACGAGATTCCTCCTCGTAGGCTCGTCCCCTAAACCACAGTGGAGTTACATCTCGCTGCCCGCTTAGATCCACAGGTCACTTATGGTAAGGTCTGGCTGCTTAAGGGCCCGTCTGTCTATCCCAACTAGGATTAGGCATGGGCTCACTTCGTCCATCCACCAGTAGAAGTGTCTTGATGAACTTTGGTGCTTGGCTCGACGACGGGCGTCAGGGGCAGGTCGCGTGGGTGAGACAGGGTTTGGATTAAGAACCGATATCGATTCCCTATACTCCGTAGGTAGTGTTGAACCTCGAGGGTGATTGGGGCTGAGAAGATGTGATTTGTGATTATTTCTTGGTAAGGGTGGTTGCCCGTTGACGAAATGACACGTACTGTATTGCAACGTTCATCGCTAAATGCCAGCAGTTGTTATATTATAGTTGATGCCTAGGTGTATTGCAGTTCTGAACCAGTGTCATGATTGCTGCAGTCCCACGAATTGAGCTGATAGGGTGAAAATGCCGATGCCTGCATATACATACCTCGTAGACAGTGCTTGCACTATTTCCTTGTCTTACACTGTCATTGTGAGGCGGTTGTTTATACAACCAAACCTCATTATGAAGCCCCGATTGGAAGGGAGACACCACTAATACATGCCACGTCTAGTCTATGTGAACCTGTGGTTAGTTGTCAAACATCGTTGATCATGTGTTTTTAGACCCTCGTATGTAGCTCGCGGAGGATTGAAGAATCAAGGCTGAAATGTTCCTGTGACAGAAGCCTTTGACAGAAACAAGGTCTGCCGACAGGTCTCATGTCATGGCCCACAAGATGCCTTACGGACTCACCAAAACTACGAATTAGCACAAGGTCACCAACCGTTAGGTATTTTAGTTTATTTGCAAGAAGAAAAAAAGTCGAATACAGTTTCGCCCGTTAGGTGTCCCGAAGTTTGAGGTGTGCTTGATTACCTACTACCTATCTCAGTCACATGCTCGGCTTCCGGGTAGCCTTACCTTATATTCAACGAGCAGACACACATATGTACAAAGACTACTCCATAAACGTGCCAGAAATAGCATCTGTCAGTCCACGGTAGCTCGGATTGACCGGCAAGGTCCGGAATGAGAATTGCCCGTGGGGTAATGACCAGTCTCCAGGGCCGAGAAGCTATTTATGAGGATCATCCTAGTCGACAGTGATCTTCCACCCGAGACATTGGACAATGGAACATCGGCGTAGAATGCAGTGTGCAAGAGATCGGATTCCCATAGACCTTGGAGCTGTAAAGTTAAGCGGTGGCATGTGTATCACGATCCAGCAGTAGTTAGGTAGGTATGCATATTAACAACATCACAAGTTACAGCTCAGTCCCAGAATCCGAAATGATGTAACCCCTATGCCTCGGAATAAAGTGGAATGCAACGTCATATCATACCGTGTAATAACTAGCACTTTGCTGCGCTCGCATACCAAACCTACCGAGGCAAGGAACCTTAACATAGTAATCGCGAGTCCTCTTTGTTGGTTTTCGTATATAATCAAATTCCACCTCTGCAAGCTTCTACATTCCTGACACCTTCTGTGATATCTGATCATCAATCATCCACTCCCATGAAGATCCTGTAGCCTCTTCCGCCCTCCAGCCACCTTCATCACCCTTACCTATGCCAGGGCTTTTATCCCCAACCTCCGCCCTCCCTGTCCTCCCAACCACTGCAACCCTTGAATTGTCCCTTGAAACGAACAGCATCCTCGCAACAGTTTCGTCCCTGTCACCAAAGACTTTCCAGAAAAGGACTGGACTTGTGGCTCCCAGTGGCTGTGGTGGCTGTACAAACTGCAGAATCCCCGTTTCCAACGTCAGCAGTAAGGCGAAACCTCGCTATCCGTATACTGCCCCTCCACCAAGGCCCCTGTTCGGCCCAATACAGAGCCCACGGCTCGACTACACAACAAACACTAGCTTAGTCGTTGGGTAGCTGCCTTGTGCGTACGTGCTCGAGTTGTCCACGTATAGCGCACGCATACGGCGGACGGATACTCCTTCACTCCTCTGGGATTCGAGGCAAAACTCCTGGCTTCTACGTATGCAGAACAGTCAGACATAAGGAGGACTTGCCAGCCACTTTCATCCCCTGCACACACAAGTTCTCTCTTCAACTGTCGAAACCTGTCTTCGTCAACAACAAGAGCCATCCCCCAATCCGCAGTTTCCGGTCCTCCGAAAAACCTTAGCTGAATATAGATCGAGCTGGCATGGTCAATCGTTAAAGGCCCTCAACTCCGCCACGAATTCCTCCACCGAGCTTCCCGATATTCGAAACCTCCACGGACGCGAAATCTTTGGTTGCTGCTAGAATACCATACAAAATGGCGGGCATTGAACAGCTTGAAGTTCACAGCAAGGCATGTTACTAGCTTTTCCCTGCATTACAGATGCTGCGCGCCAGGCACCATACGAAGAATCGACATGAACTTCTGGCTAACACGGAACTAGTCGTATATTGTTCGCTGGGTCAAAGTCGATGAAGGGAATACACTATCGTGGAGCGTACAACCTCACAAGAAGTCCATGTACGCACCTCCATATTATGCCGCTTGGCGCAAACCTTCCCAGGCCCCAGACTGAAGCTGTGTACTAATATGACTGCAGCAATTTTGGCATTGTCAAACATCCCGGCAGCGGTGCCACCACTTTTGCATCCTCCACAGCCGAAGACCTGAATAATGGAACTGAAGAGTCTGGTGGTACCTCGGACGGAAAGTCTGCTCGCGTCTCGAAGAAAGATATAAACGCACAAGAGCTGCTAAAAAGCAAAGGATTTATACCCATCAAATGGATTGGTAAATGCGAGGCGGATAAGGTGTCCATCGGCACGTACGAGGTCAATCATGGTCAGAGCGGAATGTACGGCCTCGTGTTCGATAACACGTTCTCGAAACAGACATCCAAGACGGCGACTTTCGTGGTAATGACATATCCTACGGGAGCACCTCCGCAGACTTCATCACATCTGCCTAACCTTCAAGCACCGAAAGCTGGAGCCAGCCAAACGAGTCTCGGGCGGCACAGTAGCCCTAAACTTGACGGGGTTACCTCTGCTTCATTAGACAGTCTTCACAGTCACAACGCCGTAGCAAACGCGAACTCCGTTTCTGCTCGTAGCGAGGTTGGCTCAGGCAATTACCATGTAGGTGTTCTCCACAAGAGGCGTCGCAAGAAGGGACAAGGCTATGCTCGCAGATTCTTCTCACTTGACTACTCGACATGCACTCTGTCGTACTACTATAACCCTAAATCTTCTGCGCTCCGAGGCGCTATTCCCCTAAGCTTAGCCGCCATCGCTGCAGATGAGCGACGAAGAGAGATCAGCATCGATTCAGGCGCTGAAGTCTGGCATTTGAGAGCCCCGAACGATAAGGAATTCCAAGACTGGGCACATGCGCTCGAAAAGGCGAGTCGCGTTGCAAGGGGCTTGGAGACGCTGGATCTCCCCAAGAATGATCACTTGAAGATCAATACACGCCAGCTCCAGCCTATTCATCAGTCCTCTCCTCAAGAAGACAGGGAATGGGAGCAGGTCGAATCCCTGGTTAGCCGCGTGGTTGGTACACGCGATGCGCTTCGACGCCTGACCCGTGAGGTCACAGCCCAAGCAAAACCGCCACCAGTAACCAGTCCACAATATCTTTCACCTGGAGCCGCAACTAGTGCTATCGACGAGAACGACACGTACTTCACACCCCCTCCCGAACAGAGGCGCTCCTTCTGGAGAAGAAAATCAAACACTCCTGCGATATCCCCTGCTACATTAGGAGCGCCAACAGCTATGGTAGTACCAGCACCAGGTGGTGTCACTACCACCATCTCTGCCAATATGCCAAATCACTCAAGGAGACAATCCAAGGGGCTTGTTAGAGAGGAGAACTCGCTGCAGGATCATTGTCAATCACTTCTGACGGACCTTGACTCGGTTGTCTCCGAGTTCACCACACTTATCAACAATAGTAAGCGCCGTCGCATGCCAGTGCCCTTGTCCGCAGGTGGCGTGTCAAGGAAGAGTATAGACACTGTCTCGACGGCAGACGAGTTCTTTGATGCCGAAGATGCCAACTCAGCCGTTCTTAAAATCGATGGCAGCGAAGACGAAGCTTCACGATCAGAAGAGGCAGAAGACGAGGAGGAAGATTCATTCCGAGACAATTCGTCTGTGTCGTCTATAGGAGAGAATGACACAGCAAACCTGGACGATGCGTCTCATCTTTTCCCCGCGAAACCAAAGAGCCTTACACCGTTGCCTATTGAGCAAGCCGTTACCAGGAGATCAACCATACCGCCTGCAGCTGCGGCCGCACCGAGTTTAATCGCGTTCTTCAGGAAAAATGTCGGCAAGGATTTTAGTACTATCAGTATGCCCGTTACCTCGAACGAACCGTCATCTATGTGCCAAAAGGTGGCTGAGCAGTTGGAATACGCACAGTTACTAAACCAAGCTGCAAAGCAATCTTCTCCTACAGACAGACTCTTATTCGTCGCAGCGTTTGCAGTCTCGCAATTCAGCAGTGGTCGAGCCAAAGAGCGTGCTATCCGGAAGCCTTTCACACCCTTACTGGGCGAAACCTTTGAACTGGTTCGAAGCGAAAAGGAGGTGCCCGGAGGTTTCAGACTCTTAGTCGAGAAGGTCCAGCATCGACCTCTTCTCCTCGCTATGCAAGCAGACTCAGCCAACTGGTCGTTCTCCCAATCACCAGCCCCCGGTCAGAAGTTTTGGGGCAAGAGCGCTGAAATCACGACAGACGGCCGTGTTCGAATTGTGCTACGTCTATCAAATGGCTCCGAAGAGCGATATTCATGGAATATTGCTACTATGTTCTTGCGTAACGTTGTCATGGGCGAAAAGTACGTCGAGCCTGTAGGCACAATGCATGTCGTCAATGACAGTACATGTCACAAGGCTGCTGTTGAGTTCAAGAGCAAGGGCATGTGGGGTGGACGTATTGAGGATGTCAGTGTGGAAATTTTCAACCCCGAAGGAGTAAACACAGGCAGCGGCTTGGTAGGTACATGGACCAACAGCTTGAAGACAACAGGCAAAGGCGGCGGCCAGGAAATTTGGCGTGTTGGACCACTGGTGGAAAATGCCGCCCAGACATTCGGCCTTACAACTTTTGCTGCCAGCTTGAACGAAATTACAGAGATTGAGAAGGGCAAACTGCCTCCTACGGATTGTCGCCTGCGACCTGATCAGCGTGCATACGAACAAGGCGCAATCGATGATGCTGAGGACCTGAAACAGAAGCTGGAGGAAGCTCAGCGCGGTCGACGCCGAGAGCTCGAAGAGCGGGGTGAGACATACAAGCCTCGATGGTTCGTCAAGGTCGAGAACGCTCCAGAGGGAGAGGAAGTATGGAAGCTCAAGACAGGAAAGGATAGTTACTGGGAGGAGCGCGCAAAGGGAAGCTGGCAAGGAGTTGAAGACCTCTTTAAGATTACGTGATGATTGATGAAAGCTAAATAGACACAACCGTTGGATTCAGTTTTTGATACCCCTCCCTAATCGAATGAATTGTTTCTGTAGAGTTCCTACGGAGTTGTGTAGTCAAGAATGTTGACTAGGATGACAGGTCGCTGATGTGACCCGATGTGTTTAAGATAAGATAGAATGTGTGCAATAGAAGGCTGACTAGACCATCACCTGTGTTCTGACGTTAGCTTATGGGGTAATGCTGGCCAAACTTAAGTCGGACGCGCTGAGACTCGGAGTCAATTTTAGGTATGTAGGATGAGTTGGGAATCCAAATGATGATCATACAGTCTTCCTCTTGCAGGCCAGGGTATCCAAACCATGGGGGTAATAAAACCTCTTACATTAAGCTAAGGTGACAAAATTAACTGGTTGAAGAGCCTACTAATATACACTAAACTAGGCTAATATTTCCGTCACTTGGGGTTGAGGTCTCACGTTTTCTTGGCTCCCTTACCCAAAGTGTCACTTGGAACCTCCTATTGCAGTTAAACAAAGCCAAGCATTTTCTTGGCCCTGAGATAGAGTGGTGACCCGCCATTTGGTGCATGTACTGGCAGGGGATGTGACGCACCCCAGGTGAGGTTACCAGATGAAAAGAGGGCCTCTGGTATTGTGAAGAACCACAGTGTTTCACACGAGGGTCATTCTTGGCTGAGCGCCCAGATCCTGAGTTTAATTATGCAGCAGGCGAGATGTGATATTGGCGTTGCGGTGAGAGTGCTGAGGCGAGTGGTTGAGAGGGATGAGGGATCAGAGTCTTCAGAGACGAGCTTGCGATGAGGCAGTGCAGGGTGATCGACGTGACGATTGAAATTTGGCCTTGGCCTCGGTTGATTTGACGGGTCTAGGAGATAAAACCAAGCAAAATCCATGTCAAGTGCTATTCATCGTCATATGGATCCAGTCTTAGCAGTCAGAGCTTAGGCTGACTGGTGCAAACTGTAGTACCTGGGGCGAGGATATCATAAGACTCAAGATATACGGTATCTGCCTGTATCTTGATACAATACACAGAAACAGTCTAAACAATAGTGAGTGCTTGACAACCAGTAGCAGCATTTTAGTAAGCTAAAGTACTACCTAGTTAAGCCATACGAGAAGTTCAAATTTCTATTCTTGTTCTTCAATGGGATAATACGGTATGGCCCATGAACGTGAGAGTCCGGGATCCACTGAAGTTTAGCGGCACGGGAGTGGCAGAATGACCCCTGCCGATCATATTGAATCTGCAGGTGAGAATGGATGAAAGAATTCAGAAGTTTCTTTTAAGCTTAAGGTGCATGAGACGAAGGTCTTGATTCTGGATCTTGATAACCAAACCTGCGACCGAAGGAATATACCAAAAAAGAACTCTTCGATTCACCAAAGGAAAGGTAGGTACCTACTCAGACATTTAATGCCAACCCCAGACCAGCCTTCACCAAGCATCATGATGAACAAGGCGACAGAGGGACTGTGCCACCAGCTGGAGCCGTTTAAAAAGGAGCCTCAGGGGGTTACGAGACGAGTTTCAGCGGCGCGCCAATCGCTGATCAGGAGGCGCTTGCTCCAGCCGAAAGGGAGTGTCATGCATGAGCAAGGGGAGGCGTGTGCCGATAGCTTAAAATGCATTACGACGACTTTGGTGGGTCGATTGCATTTCAGCATTGAGCGAAATTCAGGCCAAGAAACGAAAAAGAGAGGACAGCAAGTGATGCCAATGTCCTACAGGCCTTGAACCTGTCTTAGAAACGGAAAGCTTGAGTTGCTGGACTCTTGGTATGTGGCTGAGCACCCTTGAGAGTTTCTTGTCATCCATAGGTAGTTAGACGTTGAGGTGTTTGTTGACACAAGTGAGATGGATGTATACGAGTGATGCAGCACCATGGGCAACACTAGCCAAAATACGGATAACGAGAACAGAGTTTGGAAACTAGTAGAGGGCAAGATGGTTAAAAATGGTTGTTTATGTCGATCCTCTTTATACTGGGTAGTGACAAGTAAACATCTTCATGACCAACTGATAACCGCCCTGTTAACGGATGTTACAACAGTTTGTTCTTCACCAAGTGGCAAGGGACAACACATCAGCAGACTTCACACCACCAGCAGAGTCTACCTACTTAGGTAGGTACTAACTAATCCTTCAGTGATACGGCCCATTGATTTGTGTATGTACCTGACTTTCGGCATCCAAGTGTAGGTAGGTAGGTACTGACATAACACAATGTGAGATAGTGCAGATGCCGGTAGATGGCAATTCAAACACACTCGTTTCATCCGACAAGATGGTTTCACAGCACTGAGCTACATACAAGAGCATTGTACTCTGTACTGATCGTCAACCCATCATCAATCATGCTCTCTTGGCCCTTCGAGATTAGGTGGTAGGTGTACCAGCATGAATTTGTGGAAACTGAAATTACTGGACCAGACGCGCCCCACGCTTAATCCCCAATCCATGGCTTCCCCTTGGATTCGACGGAAGCCCATCCAAGCCTTCCAAGGAAGAAATGCCCACAGTGGCCGGCGTTAAACGCTTGGACTGACCACCTCAGTTTCCATTCTTAACCTGGGAGCGGAAGAGTCTGCATCGTTCGTCCAATGCCTCAATTGGTACCGTAAAACACTCACTCAATCCAGACACCCCGTCCGTCCCTCCCTTACCTAGTAGATTGGTAGGTACCAAGATAATGCCGAGTGCTCCAAGCTACGTACTAACCTACAGTACCAGCTCAGTCCAGGGATCAATCACTTGCCATCCAATCCAGTATCCCTTGATGCCACCGCTAGTATGTATCTACTCCGTACGTTCTATCCTATCCCGTTGTGTCATTCTGTGATTGTCGATTCGAGTTGGCCCCGACTTGTAACTTTGTACCTGTTGTACCACACCCCAGTGAGGTAGGTGGAGGGCATCCATCCCAGGGCATCTTCCCACCTCCAGTGCCTACTAGGTAAGGTACCTTACTATTTTAAACCCCCATTCCAACCTCCGTATCACGCTCTCTTTTCCTCTCTTCTTCTTCCTCCCTCCATTGATTTTCTAATTCCTTCAACTACCCTTTCCACCGGTTAACGCCTTTCTGTCGTTTCCTCTCCGGTCGTGATCTTCTCTCTTCTTTCGTTCCCACCTCCCAACTCCCTCGTTGTTGGTTTTCTTCTACTTGGACTGTAATTCTGCTTCCTCACCCGATCCACTCATTTCGATCATTTCCCACCCTCGATATCGTCTCTTAACGACAATTTTTGAACCGTATTAATCTGCCGTCATACCGTTCGAACAACCGACTTAAAATGAAGACCGTTGCTTTCCTCTCCGCCTTGGCGGCTGTCGCTTCGGCTACCCCTACCCTCAAGGAGCCTCCCAGCAAGCGCGCTTCCCTCCCCGCCGTCTCGGTTTCTGGCAATGGTTAGTAGTCAATTGCCCCAAGAGTTGGATTTGCAGTCAATGTTGACAACCAATTAGCTTTCTGGAGTGGCAATGACCGATTTTACCTTCGAGGTATCGACTACCAACCCGGTGGTGCCTCTGCTAACGAGGATCCTCTCGCCGATCCCGATGTCTGCAAGCGTGATATCAAGTACTTTAAGGAGCTCGGCGTCAACGTTATTCGCGTCTACGCTGTCGACAACAAGGCCGATCACGACGAGTGCATGAGTGCGCTCGACGCCGCTGGTATCTACCTCGTTCTCGATGTCAACAACCCCAAGTACTCCATCAACCGTGCTGAGCCTGGTCCTTCTTACAATGCCGCTTATATCCAGAGCGTTTTCGCCACCGTCGAGATGTTCGCCAAGTACGACAACACACTCGCTTTCTTCTCCGGAAATGAGGTCATGAATGACGAGAAGAATACCGACAAGTCTGCTCCTTACGTCAAGGCCATCACTCGTGATATGCGAAACTACCTCAAGGCCCGCAAGCTCCGCCAGGTTCCTGTCGGCTACTCTGCTGCCGATGTTGCCTCCAACCGCATGCAAACCGCTCACTACATGAACTGTGGTTCTGAGGAGGTCCGATCTGACTTCTTCGCTTTCAACGATTACTCCTGGTGCAACAGCGACTTCAAGACCTCTGGCTGGGACGTCAAGGTCAAGAACTTTACCAACTACGGTATCCCCATTTTGTAAGTCAATTCATCACTCATGTTGGCCTCTCCTAACCTTGCACTAGCCTGTCCGAGTACGGTTGCATTGAGAACCGCCCTCGTAAGTTCGAGGAGCTTGAGCCCATGATGGACAGCCAGATGTCTTCCGTCTACTCCGGTGGCCTTATGTATGAGTACTCTCTCGAGGACAACGACTACGGTATCGTCACAATCAAGAATGGCAAGGTCTCAACCGAAAAGGAATTCGATCTCTTCAAGTCTGCTCTCTCCAAGTACCCCATGCCCACTGGCACTGGCGGTGCTGCCAAGACCTCCCATGGCGTTGCTTGCCCTACCTCCGAGTCTGTCTGGCAGGTTGACCCCAGCTACCTCCCTGAGATGCCCTCCGAGGCTGAGAAGTACCTGAAGGACGGTGCTGGCAAGGGCCCTGGCATCGACGGCAAGGGATCCCACTTCGATACTGACAGCGGTACCGCCACTGCCAGCGTTGCCATGGGCTCTTCCACATCCACAGGCTCGGCCTCTGCCTCTGGTGATGATGATGACAGCGGCGCTGCTAGCCTCGGCTTCGGTGCCCTGTACGTCTCCGCTGCCGCCACTCTCTTCACCCTCGTCGGAACCCTTTTGCTGTAGATGGCAGACGTGCCGTCTCTTTATTTGTTTTCCTTGTTAGTGTGGGGATTGCCTTGTGGTCAGAGTTATGATTTAGGCCCCGCTCTTGGTTCTCATGATGGGCACAAGATGTAGGGGAAGAGCGCTTGATTACTTAGTTGCGCGCGCTGCACTGGGCACGCCGGGTTCGTATTTTTTCAACAGGAGCATTGGCGTCTAGCCCAGGCAGGGTAGACGACCCGGAAATGATTATAATGCTATCTGGGCGGTTATCGCCTTTGTCGTTTCAGTTAAAAGGATGTAGTGCCGAAGCACGTTGAATAGACTTTCATTAAACTCGATCCGAATATGCGTTGTCTCGATGGTGTACTATACTTGTTAACTACTAACCTAACGTTAGTACCACCTATTCATAGGTACTTGAGGTATGGATGCAACGGTCAATCGTGTCGCACGTGAGTTGGAGTTAGCCGTGGAGCCTGGGCTAGATTTGGTGGGAACCTCGGCATCTCCATCAGTAGCCCACCTCTGACATGGGCTGTGTCGCAGCCAAGATCAAGCTACCCCATGGGACAGTTTAGCCCGAGATTCTTTCATCTCTTATAAGTACTCTTCTTACAATACCATTCATACTCTTCTCTTTTCAACGTAATCGCAATTGAGTTAAAAGCCCACACAATGTCTTCCACCGCACCTCTTCCCGCTTACACATCTTACAAAAACATAATTGTCAGCTCACCAAACCCTTTCGTCGCTCATGTCGAGATAAACCGACCCCAGAAGCTCAACGCCTTTACTCACGAACTATGGCTTGAGTTCGGGCGTGTCTTCAAGCAGCTCAGCGGTGACGAAGACGTTCGTGCTGTTGTAGTCAGCGGCGCTGGCGAACGAGCTTTTACCGCAGGCTTGGACGTGCAGTCTGCGTCGAGTGATGGAATCCTCTCTGGTTCTCAGGCGGATATCGCCAAAAAGGCAAAGATAGTGAGAAACCACATTGAGGAATTTCAGGACTCGATTGGCGCTATGGAGAAGTGCGAGAAACGTAAGTGTACTCGTCCAGCGATTTGTTAAGAAGGATGACTTATATGTGGGATTAAATTTACAGCTGTCATTTGCGTGCTTCATGGTATTTCTATTGGCTTGGCTATTGATATCGCCTGCTGCGCTGACATCCGCATCTGCGCCTCCAACACACGCTTCGCTGTCAAGGAAGTTGACATTGGCATGGCCGCTGATATCGGAACCCTGTCACGCCTTCCCAAGCTTGTTGGCTCAACGTCATGGGTTAAGGACGTTTGTCTCACGGCCCGAGACTTCTCAGCACAGGAAGCATTATCAGTAGGATTTGTGAGCCAGGTTCACGAGGGTAAACATGCGGCTGTGCAGGCTGCTGTGACTCTAGCAACCACACTTGCTGACAAGAGCCCTGTTGCTGTACAGGGAACGAAGGAGCTGCTCAACCACGGTAGGGATCATACTGTTGCTGAGAGCTTGAGGTATACGCAAGTATGGAATGCAGCGGCTGTGCAAGGCAAGGACTTTTCGTCGGCGTTGATGAGTGGATTGAAGAAGACAAAGCCGAGGTTTGAGAAGTTGTAGTTTAGTTAGGTGTTCGAAAGCATGTCGTTCGTGAATAGAATTGTGTACATATTTGAGTGATTGCATATGCTCGAAGCTTACTCGGAACCGGATTCTTCTTCAGGAGGAAGGTTTTCTTTGAGTCGCTGGGAATGTGTCAATCAAACAAAGCCATTTTCAGTCGCAAGTAACCTGGGTAAAGATGATGCTAGAAATTGAACGTACTTCTTCGAGCTTATGCTTGAGCGTTGAGACCATGGTCTCTTTCACAACCACGCGTTCATCATCGAGATCTTCAATGATGTAGTCGTGGTTAGCACTGTCGATGCTGACGATGATGGACTTGATCGAAGGATCGCACTCGATAAGAACGCCTAGCATATGTAAGCTCGGATACTCAGGGACAAGGAAAATAGGGTGAGGCGAACCTCTGATTGCACGAGGCATCTTGGGCCAGTTCGCGAAAGCGCAACAATAGCTCTAGAAAATGCTTTAAGGATTATAATGAGGCTTAAGTTCAGGTTATGGTTGACGCTTCCCCCATAAAAAGGGTGGAGTTTGATGGCACGGGAGCCTTGCATGGCGCACGGACCAGTTGCGTTAGAGCCTGCATGGAATCATTATCAGATGCCATTCCAAATAATGTTTATTCATCCTCCGGCTGCGCAACGGCAAAGCCCGCAACTACCTATAGTGTGCCTGGTTTTGCAGAGTTGTTCAATTACCTAGGAAGCCAAACTAAATCATGTGGCAAGTTGGACCTGGGCACTAAATGTTACCTACCTACTAGGTACCTACCTTACCTCATCGCCTTCGTACTAAGCTGGGCGTATTGTGTATATGACTGTTGCAGCGTATTACTTTAGTAGTCGTTGTGAGTGCCATTGCTCGTTCTCAATACGCCACTAGTCCAAGGCAGTGCTGAGACGCTGTAGTCTAAGGGCTCGACTTTTCATACCTGTCGGTATTCTTCAAGCTGTTATAGCCGACTGGGCTGTGTCCATCATAGATATCATGGTCATGACAGGTGACGGGCGGCCAATTTATCCCGGCTCCACCGGCGGACGGCGACATTCAACGGTCCTTACATACACCCAGATCTAAGCTACTCTACTAAGCCACTATGATGAAGTCACCTTGACAGTGGGGGATGATCGGCTACGCGGCTCTGTAATGGAGGCATACGAATGCAAAAGGTTAAGGTAGAAGCCGAGGGGTGCACAAGTACAAAGAGCTGCCCTCCCCCCCAGGTTTGGAGTCGGGATTTGGAGTTACTAGATGACGCCACTCTATCAAAGTCTCTGACCTCACATCTTGACAATCTATCATTTTGATGATCCTTGATTCTTGACGTCTCACAAACTATAATAACAAGAATAAGAAGTCCTTTATATACATATCCATTTGAGAAACCATCACAGACAGATCTTGTCTAAGACATACGATAATCTAGTCCAGTCAACACATATCAATACCATTTGATCGTGTACCTTACTTATTCGCTATAACGACACGTCTACTATTGTGATGGCAACAAACGACAATAACGACGACAATACCGGCTTCTCATTTGGTGCACAACCCTTTGCCTGGGTTCTCATTCCTCTCTTTGTCATCTTAGTTCTCGGTCTAACCGCCACCATCATCCAAGTGAGACGACGTCGCCGCCGTCGTGGAAACCAATGGCCCGGCCAGAATGCCGGAGCTCCTGCATATACCGGCCTTCGCGGTGGAAGAAGAACGAGAAATCGCCGATCGCCATGGAATGGTACCAGGTCTGAAGAAGGGCTCAATGAACTGGGACAGGCGCCGCCGCCGTACGATGGTAAAAAGGAGACGCAGGATCCCCTGGAACTGCGGGACCTCGAAGCTGGGAATAGGCCGCCCGAGTATCCTGCTGAGCCTGCGCCGGCTGTGGTAACGGATGGTCGAAGAAGTTGATCGTTGAACTTTGGCTATTGGATGATGATTTCCCCCCATATGTTCGTTCCTGGACCGTTTTATACCCACCTTTTTGCCTGGAGTTGGAGTTTGAGAGGACGGGAGGGTGTGTCTTCGAGAAAATAAACGAATCAAAATGAGATTGCCTATCGATTGATATTACCATAGCAATGAACAGTTTTTTGTTTTCGTCTCATGAGATAAAGTCGAGTTCAGTTTGTTGATATCCGATCAAGCTTGACCGATTAGCGAGACCACCCTATGCATCGATTGTCGTACAAATGACAGATTTCCCGAAGACTCAAGTGAATGTGGAAAACCTGAGCTGATCAATGAACCAACCTTCTCTCTCTCTCTCTCTCTCTCTCTCTCTCTTCATACAGACAAGCTTCATCGTCTTGGCCTCCACAACAATTCGGACCTTAAGCTTGCTTGAATCTTGATACACGAGTCGCGAACCAAATGAATTCAAAGAAGCCGAGCGGAAGGACTAACAATACAGGGTTCCAGATTATATGACAAAGTCATCCTCTTACAAGCCACCGGAAGCAGGGTGCTATATGGGTCGCCTGCGTGTGACACAAGTGGCCTCAGAAGACCCGGTTGGCTGCATGCATCGAGGACTGTGTCACAAGTGATGCTGTGATCAGCGTCCACAGGAGTTAATAGAGCCGATAGGACGAAGAGGTCTTTCCTTGTGGTCTTGCCATGCTGGAAGCAGGATGTCGTGGTGACCAACGAACCTCAACACATGAGATCGCAGCAATGGCTACAGTAGGTAGTCGGGGACTACAATTATAGACTGCAAGTGCTCTGGGCCAATACAAGTTGTACCGAGCGACGAAAGGGCTACGTTTTCTCTCTGGACTTTTGTTAACAGTTTGCTTTGGCTCGCTGCTAAATCAAGGAGTAACTAGGTAGTGTTTCTTGAAAACATTTGAGGACTCTGTAAACTTTGGCGGAAGAGCCTGAAACAGTCTCGTAACTGAGAACATTTGTTGCAAGCCAAACGACACGGAAACATTCAAAGTTGTCCTGGATCCAAACTTCAGGGGTATCCCATGCCTTTTCGATGTGTCTCGCATGAGTGAAAGAGTCTTTGCTCGGGGGGTTCCACAGAGAATTTGCGAGATCTTATGATTCACGTCATGCTTGGTAAAGCCTAGTTCGCCTCATCTTGACAAATGTATGTTTGCGGTGAAATATGGCAGACAGACTAGGATAAGCCGATACCACAATGGGAGGTAAAGAGGTGGTTGGAGAGGATATAAGGGGCGCCAATTAAGAAAATGGAGCCGTGGTTTCTTAGTGTGATAATGGAGGAGGAGGCTGGAGATGCCAATGGGCTGAAGATGAGCGGCAAAGCAAATGTTCTGAGTTGGGTTGTGCCCCGAGAAGATGGAAAGCCAGATACGAGTAAGGTTGAGCCGTGACAAAGATGATTTTCAGGAACATGTCAAATCTATCCGTATTAGGTGATGGTGTTGAGGGCTGGACGCTAGATTCGACCAAGAAGCTTCTAATAATAAAGCACTATTATGTTTGGAACCGGTGGTTTATCTGAAACCTACGGACAATAGTTTGTCTCTGTCTTTGTTCAGAGATTAAGGCACTGTAATTAGGCTATTCCTTAGGAATGAGAGTGTTTCATAATAGTTTGAAGACAAGTCCGACCCTCGTAGTGAGTGGTTCAGCCCTACAATCCACTCACAAGAGCGAAATGAGCGCCCATGGATCTGAGTGGAGGAGGTCTGACTGGGACTCGGGTGATCTTTATGATAGGATTGCTCAGCTAATATCGCGTATCTTGAACTCTTAACGAAGCGACTTGGGCAACTTGTGAGGTTATGAGAAGCGCTGATGGGCCTCGCCCTCATGGTCTGACTTATTTTAGTCAAGTAAATGAGGCTCACCCGAATGATTCTTTTCCGTCTCTAGGGACACAGCCGCCCAGCCGCACCTTTCCCATCCTGGCCCGAAGCTGGGGCCGTGGCGCTGAACGAGGGACGGCTGAAGTCTGAAGATTAATTAGTTAATAGGCGGACAGGGGTTTGAGTGATTGACGAGGGTGATCAAGTGAAAAGAGAGGCTGGGGAAGAGGATTGTTTGGGAGTGCGACGATTGCCGGGACCTGATTCGAAGGGAAAACAGAAGATGAATCGTCTTACGACAGGGGGTTTGTCGTAACAGAGGTGGAAGCCCAACGTTTGCCTGTCGTGGTTTGATACTGGAGCAGAGCATGTACTAGTATCTACATAGAGAGGCAAGGAGGCTGGTTCTGCGTGGCAACTGGCAACGCAACAACTTGGAGACCGCTAGTTGGAATATCCTGTTTTGATAGAGACGGAGGATGCTTATTCGATACTAAAGAGGAGTGGATGGGATGAGGATGGTCATCACATCACACACAGCAAATCACGTATCACACACATGGAGCGTTACGATGAACTCGTCGGGCCTCGCTACTGTACATCCAATGTCTGTCTGCTCTGCATGTTTCCTGCACGTTTTGGTGCATATCTCGTTCCCCTCGTGTCCTTGGAAGATCGTCCATTGGCAGAGGAACCACGGGCATAGCGTGTTGAGCTAGGTGGCATCCCGGCGGGCCGGCGCTATTGGACAGCCCGCCTCGGCAGAGGTGCTAGAGACAACTCATCACCCCAAGGCACTAGCCTGAAAATGAAAATCTCAAGGGCCCAGCCGCTGAAGTAGGTGGATCCAATACCTAAGGTAGGAAGAGTGTGATGACCAGAGCCCGAGGACAAGACGAGACAATCCAATCCGATATATGTTGTCAAACGAAGTAGATTTGGTGTTGTTTAGAGCAATACACAGAAGAGATTGCGTTGGATCTTTGGTTAGAGAGATCCATAACTCACAATCGACAATCCAATACCTAAAACATCATAAGCTTCTTGGTTCCACTTCCATATGCTGACTCTATTAAGTGTGTGCCTACCTAAACTTTTCGCATCAAGATCTTGTTCAATACACGACGAAGCCATACATCATCGATAATTTTAGGCCTCGCTCATTGAGGCTTTATTAAATTTTAGCGCGTGCAGTGAGTTTATTACCAACTACTCCATATCCCATCAATATTGCGGAAGGGGAAAAAAACGGCCTGCCCGTTCTGCATCAACTCAATCCGTTTTCCCCAACCTCCAGATCTTTCGCCCAACCTCCTCGATTCCCCTTGACACAACTGCACCTAAATTGCATGCCCGGCTGCTTCCCCCCCCAAATCAGTCTAGATCATATCTTATACCCCTTCTTGGTTTTCTGTTTCGGCTCTCTTCCGCTCCGTCTGACACTGACATCTGGCGGTTTTCAGTTCTCTCTGTTGTTAATTGCTAGGTCTGGTTGCTGCGGGCAACTTTGCTGGCCCATTCTTTTTTCTTAGCCCCCCCGAGGCC
>JABEEO010000202.1:0-34776 GCA_013364945.1 Fusarium tupiense | reverse complement strand
GTACAAGCAGCTGACTATAGACTTTTGAATAACTTCTTTGTCGGCGTGGCTGGTTCGCCCGATGGTTCTAGCAGTGCTCCCATCACTACTTTCAGACCTGAGCCCGGCAATCAATACCAGATCAAGCCAGCTACCGCCTTCTACATCTCCTCTGGTCAGGGCTTGCAAGTCGGTCAGCTAGTGGATGTCGCCAGGATGAGAAATTCGCTCCGCATCGACTTTGCTAACAGCGGACCCAACATCACCATCAACCATGCGCTAACTGGCCAGCTTGTTATTGCCAAGTAAAATGTTTGCTTGAAAGATGGAGCGAGGACAGTTGGGCCGGTTGAGATTCCAAACTTGAGCTCACATAGAGATTCACAATCTGATATCAATAAATTCTTAACACTACTTGCGTTAAATCGTAAAGCACTTTCTAAGTACCTCGTTCACTCTCAAACAGACTCACACCCTTGGGCTCGACTATTCTAAATTGAAAAGGCTCTTTAAATCGAGCTTCGCGTCTCGACGACCCCTGCAACCCCAGCAATAGATATACTTCCAATGATATCGAACACGGCCACTGTAGAGCTAAACTCCTTATTGATCCAATTCCTCAACTTAACCGCCATCAGCGAGTCCACTCCGTATGACGACAGTGGCTTGCTTGGCTCAACACATCAGGCGAGATGGACATGGCTCGCGCAAGTTTAGCAGCGATAGCACGTATGACAACTTTCTGCCGCTCTCTAGCATCTGAAGACCCTTGGAAGGTATCTCTCGCGTTCTCGGAGTGGTCAACTGCTTGATCTGGAGTATTGGTGTTGCCTGCTAAGAATGAGAATGCGCTGAGGAGAGGTCGTTCAAGTAGAGCTGGTGGTTGCTGGCCTTCACTTAGGATATCCGCAGGTGTTCGTAGACCAAAGAGAACTTGTCCCTCAGACAATGGCGGTAACTCGAGTGGATTGTTCGGATCGCAACAGAGGGTGAGCAGAGCAAGTAGCTCCTTGTCGTCGATAGGCTGCATATCATTTGACGTCTGTCTCTGAAGCTGGTACGCCTCTTTCTCAGCAATGATGCCAATGTTGCTCATCCATCCGATATCAAGAGACAGTGCACTCTGGCCATGCATTCTGCGATGCTTCGCCAGTGCATCTTGAAACGCACAACCGCCAGCATAGTTTGCACTAGCCATCTGGCCAACTACACCAGCCAGAGAGGACAGGAGGATGAAGAAGTCGAGATCCTTGGGGAGCAGCTCATGCAAGTTCCTAGAGGTGTCGACTTTGGAGCGTATAGTGAGTTCCCACTGCTGGAATGTCATGTTACTCTGGAATATGGCATCTTGCAGAACCATGGCGGCGTTAATGCAGCCCTTGATTGGGGGCATGGTGCGGGAACATTCTTCCAGCATGACTGCCACATCTTCTCGGATGGATACGTCGCACTTAGTAGCAACAATATTGACGCCGTGGGATGTCAGCTCTGCTACCAACTGTGCAGCTGCTTCAGATGTTGCACCGGATCTAGAGGGAACAATCAGGTGTTTAGCTCGCCTGTCAGCCATCCATCTGATAATGGCTCGACCGAGACCTCCAGACCCACCAGCTACTAAATAGGTGGAGTTAGCATCGAACACCCATGGACGACGGTCCTGAATATATTGCTGTGGAGATGGGAGTTAGCTAGTCATTTGGCAGCTAGGTTGGGATTGGCCTACCGGAACTGCATCAGCTCGTTCTGCTGTTACTATCACACGCTGGATGGTACCCTCTTGCAGTTTCTTGAAGCCGTTTCTGATATCGGATATCTTGAAGGCCGGCAATAGTTGAGGCGGTTGGATTTTACCTTCAGCTAGGAGCTGCATTGTTGTTTGTGCCAGTTGGCTCAAGACTTTGGGCTTTAGACGCATGATATCAATGGACTAGAAAGTGAGATTTCTTGACATGATCTCTGTAGCCATTTTAGAAACCTCTGAACTGTTCCGGCCACACAGGCTGACGATACATCCTCCGTCGGTCACGCATGCTAGTGGCGTGTGTAGTATGTCCCGGGAACAGTCGAGTAAAGAATCAACACCTTCTTCCTCGGTGACTCTCATGACATCTTGAGTCAGGGATGGGGAGTTGCTGTCAAAGATGGAATCAGCATTCAGGCCAATGGTGTCGATTAAGAGTTGTTTCTCAGCAGCAGTCGACACTGTAGCAAATACTCGAGGGCTCATTGTCTGGGCGAGCCTGACTGCAATCTGACCCAAGATACTTGCAACCGAGTGAATCAAGACCATGTCATTTTCCTGCACGCGCGCAACATTGAGAATGGAATGGCAGGCAGTCAATACAGGAAATGCGAGCTGAGTAGCATCTTGGAAGCTGAGCGAGTCGGGAATCTTGAAGACGTATGCTTCGTTGGCGCGAGCATACTTCCTCATGCAACCAGCAGAAACCATAGCGACACGATCTCCTACTCGAATGGTAGTGCTGCAGCTATCACCTGCCCTGGTAACAACACCAACGCAATCACTGCCAAACTCTTCGGTTCGCCTATCAGGTTGACCAAGGGCAATGTCGAGATCGCGAGAGCTTAGACCCCAGGCCATTGCTTCGATCTCAACCTCACGAGGACCGAGTTCATCTGCGTACGACTGGTCTTCCACAAACTGAAGTGAGTTGAGTGATCCTGGCTGGCTAATATCAAGCTTTAACGCTGGCCCCTCGCCCCACGGCTTCTGTTGCAGCTGTTTCGAGACAAGAGATCGTAGTGCCGTATCAGTGCTGACGTCTCGAACAGCGCGGCCTGTAGTGATGACACCATCTTGAACAACGTACTCGACTTCCTTTGACGGCGTTTCAGTCTCGAATGCTGTCTTGTAGACATCTGATATGAAGCATGCCTGGGAAGCTTGATCCATCTCTCCGTCTATTGCTAGGGTGACGATGTGAGTATCGGGCTGCTCGGCACGGATGGAACGGAAGAAGCCCTGAGCGACACTGTAGTCTGGACACATTGAGTCGCTGATTCTGGGTGAAGTGACCCAAAGAAGGTTCGTTACTTTGCTGATCAAAAACTGAAGACAGCTGAACTGCCCTTCTGAGAGAGTTGATAGCAGAGGTTTGTCTCCAGCTTCAGCGAAGCAGATGACAGCATCCTCAGTGGTCAACTTGGCGAGCTCCCTCTGAACTGGGGCTAACGCGAATGTAACAACGGTTGCACGTCGCTCTAGGTTAGGATCGATTCGTGCCCGAACCTGATCTGCAAGCTCCCTCTCCTTCGTTGAAGCGTCGTCATTGATGAGCATGACCAAGCGACCTTTGCCCACCATTTCCTCAACCCTCTCCTCAGGTTCACTGGCGGTGGTGACAATGACACTCATAATGTGGCACTTATCATCTTCATAATCACGAATCACCACATCATTACCCGAGAAGCCATTGTCCTTAAGGCACTTATCCCAGAGATGCTCCGGTATAGCAGCAGAATGGGGTCTCCACTCCTCGCGAGCAACCCACCAGCCTGGCACAAGTCCAGCCATGAAATTGGTAGCGATATCATCGGGATTGATAACCTCGAGGAGGATGAGACGACCACCTGGCTTCAGAGCCTTTCGCACATTGCGTATCGTGGCTTCTAGGTATGGAGTTGCGTGAAGCACGCTGGCCGCGATGACTAAGTCATAAGAGCCTGGATCAAAGCCTTGAGTATCGATGCTTCGGTCCAGATCAAGTGTCTTGAAAGTGATGCGTCCTTGGGACTTGAGGTCTGGCCATCTCTGGCTTGCCGTCTCAAAGAAGGCTGGTGATATGTCGGTGTACGTAAACTCTGAGAACACGAGTCCTCCGATATAGAACCGTGCTGCCCGGCTAGTGCTGTTGCTGAGGTTGCTGAGTATCTCAAGATGCAGTCTTTATTTTTAGAAATATACCGAAATCTGACATTAAATGTATCATTCTACATACAGAGTAACAGATGCGACCAAACCGACCCTTTTAATAAAGTTCATGCAGCATCGGCCAACTCTTAAGCGTTACACACCCCAGGGCTTTTGAGACGCCGGAAACGCAGCATGACCCTCCGAATCGCTTGTCGAGCGATTATCCTGCGTGATCTTGATCTGTGTCGTCCTAGTAATACCCTGCCCATTATTGGCATCATCCCGCAGATACTCCGTCGACTCAGATCCCTTCAGCGTTCCCAGTGGCACACCATCCTCGTCTAGCTTGTAGTAAGACTTGGGCCCTGTAGACGAAAGCTGTGAACCCTTTGTCCCGCCTTTGGCATATCGGTCTGCAGTATTGGGGTTCGTGGGAGCGGTGCTCATGCCAAATGCGCGCTTAATGTTGCGGATAACACCTGTTTCTTTGAGAATCTTGGGGATACACGGGACGCAGACGATGAAGAAGCCGCAGGTCATTTCGGCGGTGGCCCAGAAGACGAGAGGGGCGAGGGCGTATAGAGCGTCGGCGGCTTTGCCGTACCTGACTGTGACGGCCAATCTGAATGCAGCAGACACGCAGGCTCTGCATGTACCTGTTAGTGGTTGTATGGTGAGCTCAAGGCATGCACTTACAGTAAACCCAGCCCAAAGATAACAGACACACCCATCCTCTTCTTCCACGACATCTTCAGCTTCCAGATAACCTGCTGGGGTAGCAAAAGGATGGCGATATCGCAGCACAAGTGGATCGTAGCAGACGCGACCTGGAGCTTATGCAAGTCCCAGCATTTGGCGTCTGGGATTCGAAAATCCCAGATGGCCTCGTGAGGCGTGCACTGCATGTTCAGAGCAACGACAATAGCGGTGTTGGACGTGGCCTGGACAAAGCCAATGGCCATGCATCCCCACCAGAAGATGCTCTTTGTGCGTGTGCCTTTCGGCACGAACAGACGACACCATTCAACGAGGATGGCGATTTTGAGAAATGGGAGGACGAAAGAGTAGCAGACTCCAAAGATGAGAACCCACTGATATATGTCAGCTTTTGCAGTTGTGTAATTTGCGTAGAGGATACTCATATAGTTCGTGGGAATTACATCCTCGAGACGGACATTCCATTGATGCACGAAATATCCAGGCGTATCCACCATCTTGAACGTCGCATAGGCAGCCCCCCAGTAATTGCCCTTGATTATGTTAGATTTCATGTAAAGCAACTTCAAAGGAATCAACATACATATGCCAAGGTCGTGAGAACTTCAAAGTCCGTTAGCGATTACTCAGGAAGGATCAGACGCGCTACTCACTCTCCTCAGTCTGAAACTTCTTCAGCAGATAAACCCGCCCATAAGCTCTGAGAAGGAAGCATATCGTGGTAATTACCGCGCAGAGAATAAGAACAGTATAAGCCAGACCATTCTATTTTGGAGGGTCGTTCAGATTCGACACCTCGCCCTTTCGAGGCGCAAGGGCCGGTCCATCCAGATCAATGGTAGCCATGGTGGAAGCACAGGACAATAACAACGTTTCTTGATATTCAGGCACAAGAGGTCCAGGAACAAGCTGACTTTTAACGATCCTGCGAAAATACTTCGATCACCCATGTTAAGGAGAGTTTGGTACCAACTACCAAACGTGGCGAGCCTCAACCCCGGTATTTCGGGTCCGGGAGGCGAAACAGTAATTGCTTTTAGACCTGATACTATAGCAGATAACTAACTATTTACAAGGTCTTTTCTTACTGGAAGGTCTTGTTGGTGCAAGCCGTAATAAGTTCTTGATTGAAACATCAGTTTGCGTTAATCTTCTCCTGGCGATCATGTCCCAGACTAGCTGTCAGTTCCCGAAATCCCATCTCATTCGTTACGGCGGGTTAGACGTACGTTGAGAGCCAAAGGGGCTAGTGACGGGAGCTTGTGATAGTTATCTCACAAGTTTCCTCGGGATGTGAGTGCCGCCTGGTTATCAACCCTGTCTAGGCTGAGAATGGACTCCATATGGTGGAACCTCGGCTACAAGCTCATGCCACTTTTTGTTCAGGCGAGCAATTAAGTTTATGATCTGTTCCTGGCTAGGCTTAGCCCCAACTATGCGAGTTTCGTGACTGGCGTCAATTACAAGAGTCTAGAGACTGAATTAGAAGGACTAGCAGCCCTACGGTATTGAAATACTTCTGACTTGGGAGCAGCAAGAGAGACAATGTCTAGAGTGCGACTCATCATGGAAAACGGCTCCCGAACGGAGGATTCAAGTTCCCCACCCACCAAGAGAAAAGAGCGCAAGCAGGGGTGAACCAACAACATGTGATCAGTCACTCCAATTTGCATCCTTCAGCAAATGCCTTCGAACCTGTTCCAGCAGGGTAGATCATTAACAAATCTAAATAGATGCATACGCTGACAACCGGGATGCCGGAAATGCTACACCCGTCTGCAGGCCAAGACAGGTGCTCCCAAATATCGGGCCCCCCATCTCATCCCACTGCCATGAATCTGTTGACGAGACTCTGTTGCTACTTAATAATACTCAAGCTAAGACTCTTGATGTCTGATCTCTCGCATAGCGTGATGACCACAAAGCGCGGACTTTTTATTAGCTCCCGTCAACGTCCCGCTCCAGAGTTTAAAGTTCCTTAACCCCTGGTTCCCTACTGACGTTGCATGAACTTGGCAACTTGGCACTGTTGGTAACATCTTCATCAGAAATCTGCAGATGATCGGCACTTCATATCCTTAGATAATTATCAGAGAACCAGGTCCCTAGTATTTATAACGCTACGTTAGTTCAAGACTTGGCTGCATTGAGGAATCAGGCCACTTCCTTACGTACCGCTGTTGGTTCTTCCCAAGCGCATTATTCTAGCTCTTTCGTCAATTCCATGCAACCAACAACTCGGTGCCATTCCTTGGAACATCCAGCTAAGAAGAAAGGGGCCACCAAATCATCCTGCCAAGAACCTACTCTCGGCTACTAGGCTCATAAATCCAGCTCAATCTCACACCCATACTCTTCCCCATCACGCATACTTTCACACACACATCTCACCATATCCACCAAGCGCCCCACGCCAGCCATGCCCAAGCAACACGTCTACCATCTTCACCCACTAGGCTGGGAAAACGACCCCGAAGAGGAACGCTTCAAGGTCACGACCCTCGACTACCTCGCCGTATGTAGCTACAACAACTACGCTCTATTCTTCAAGTTAGAGGACGCGGAGAAAGAAAGAGCCGCTGAGATCCTCGAGGCTGGGCTGGAGAGGACGCTGGCGCAGGCGAGACACTACTGTGGGACCATTGAGAAGGATCCCGGCGGTGGTCACTCGTTTACCAAGAAGAGGGATAGTACTGTGCGGTTCTTCGTGCAGTGGCTTGATACGCCAGAGGATGCGGATAGGTACCCTTCGTTTGAGGATCTGGAGAAGACAAACTTTAGTGCGGTGACGCTGGGGGATCTTGAGCAATGGAGTGTGCCGCCCATGACATATGGCGAGAAGCCTGAAGCGCATCCTGACAACAGCCCTGTCGTGTCAGCCTTCAAGGCCAACTTCATCCGCGGTGGTCTTGTCTTCAACATTCATCATCATCACTACACCAACGATGTCATGGGCTGGGCGGGCTTCGTCCATCAGCTAGCTGAGAACTGCTACGCTGACGTGAACGGCACCAAGCATCCAAGCTGGGACCCTCTCAACCTCGATGTCTCACGTCTCATCAAGCAGGAACCTCCAGAAGATCAAAAGATCGATGGCCCAGCTCCCCCAGAACGCCATCCCGCTCATCAAGTCGGCGTGTCTCTGCTCTTTCGCCTCCCCAAGAGCAAAGCAGCCGAGCTCAAAGCCAAGGCCACCCCCACCGACGGGACGTGGATCTCGACATACGATGCCTTCTCAGCTTTTATCTGGCGCAACCTCACGCGTATTCGAGCCCACGTCTTCAACCCCGATCCGAAATCGACTCTATACTGGTGCGAGGCGATTGACATGAGACGGCGAATGCACAGTCCAAAGGTGCCACCGCGTATCCAGCATAATGTCATGTTCGCTGTGACGTCTCCCACTGCACCTGTCACGCAACCAACTGTTGCTCAGATTATGTCAGAGTGGTCGCTGTCCGAGTTGGCGTCGTATATCCGCCGCTTGACCAACAGTGTTACGCAAGAGAACCTTGACAAGACGCTTGAGATGGTAGCTACCATTCGGGACAAGACCTCTTTGAACACACGAGTCGATGCACAACCCCCTCTATCGATTCTCCAGACGGACCACCGCGATGCAAATATCACTTCCGCTGACTTTGGCTTCGCGAAGCCAGCTACATATCGTCACCTTCTCGATCGCATCACAGAAGGTGTTATCATTGTCTATCCACCTCGTGATCCATCACCCGAGTCAGATGAGGGATGCGAGTTTGCCATCTTTTATGAGAAGAGGCTTGCTCAGGACTTGATCAATGATGGTGAATGGAGTGAGTACTTTGAGTATAGAGGCGTTGATGCCGAGGATGCCTCTGAGGCCAAAAAGGCAAATGGTGCCCATGGCACAAATGGAGTGAACGGCTCTTCGTAGATGCAGATATATAGTGTCGCCTTGAATTTATCCACTAAACGCTCAATACCTTCCAGTAAAGCCTCTCCATCCTCAAGCTCTCCATGAACCAGTCATCACCGACCTTCTTCCACGTCTCGTGATAATGCCCACCTCCAGTACCATGAACACCACCTTCATGTTCCTTCGTCCCAGCATGATACGTAACAGCCCAGATAGCTTTGATCTCATCAGGTGCAATCTGCTCCATCTCAGCAGGCCCGACAATATGAATGGTCTGCATCGTTTTGAACTCGTTCTCGAAAAACGCTACCCAGTCCTTTGTCGAAGACCACGAGTACTCGATGTCACCCTTCGTGATCACACTACCATCTGGATCGTGGAAGAGAAACGTCGCATTGGGCAGCATGATGCTATCGAAGCGGTTCCATTGATTGGAGTCTGCGAAACGGCAGTATTGTGCCTTCTTGCGCTGGATAATCGCAGCGGCTTCGGGGGAGACCGCCATTTCGACAAAGTAGGATTTGTTGGACTGCCTACAAGCCTTATGTAAGTAAGCGTTGGTTATGTTGAATTTTGATCGAGTGAATACCTACCGGACGGAAATTCTTGTACAAGGCTGTAATAAATAAGGTTGAAGTTCAAAAAGGCTTGGCTGTCACCTAAAAGTCATCTTATAGTGGCATAATTACATAATGATACCAGTAAAGCAACAGGGATGCACTAGCATCAAGAACACCCAGAGCGAACCCTACATCTTTCGCAATAGGGATATATAAATCGATCAGGGCTTCTGCTGTTATAAGTGACTACAAGGTATTACCTGTCAGACCTTATTTCTAATCTTGCATCTCTGTCTATTTCTTCGCCTCTATCGTCAGTGCCTCAAACCCCTCTATCACTGTTGTTCTGTCCTTTTGGCAAGCCGCCTCATCACTCCTCTCAACAACATCCCTCCCCTCAATCTTCCTAGCCTCCATAATACTCTTCCCCGTCTTCCTCTTCACAAGCGCCCTCGCACTCAGATACGCCCCCTGACTCGGCAACGAGAACAACCCAATCGCACCAGAACCCATCTTCGTTCCCAGATTCAACAATCCAATACCAACACCCTTTGCCGCACCAGCAGCGCCTTCTTTCTTGGCACCCCGCACAGGTTCCATGACTATACCGCCTATTCCTTCAACCATCCCGTGCGCAAAGTTCTTACCCGCTGCTATACCGCCTGATTTCCAATCCGTCACGGCACCTGGATCGTACGCTTTGCCGCCGTAGAGTTTGGGAGCGTTGCGCATTCCTTCTGTTACTGCGTAGGGGAGGTCGAGAAGCATGCCCTTGGAGTAGTGCTTGAAGAAGCCACCGACGCCCGAAGCTGAGCCCTTGACAGCTGCTAGTGCGCCGTGTTGGGGGTCTTTATCTTTGGTAACCATTGGTGTTGGGGGTAAATCCATGCCTGCTGGTCTACCGAAGACATCCTCCTCCGAAGGGCGTTTCGAGTTGTCCCCCGATCTATCTCGACTTGTTGATCTGCTATGGCTTGGAGTCACTGGTCGCAGCGCTTGGATGGGCTTGACGACAATGTCAGAGGCTGATGAGACCATGCCAACTCCTGTCGTGGCGAGCGTCGCAAGTGTTGCTGTTAACGGATCCCAACGTCTGTTCTCAATATGAACTGGATGCGGTTGGTAACTATTAAACTGTCAGCAAACTCTTCACATGCTTGCCACTTTGCAACATACACCTTGAGGTTATTCCACGACACCTTCTCACTCTCGACTAATATCTCAGCAGCCATCTTAGATAGTTTTATCTTTTTGCCTTTCTTATCGTACAGCCACGCTGCAGCACGATTGGGGAGAATGTCGCATCGCATGTCGTTGAGAGGTAGGTTCGCATGGAAAGATGCCACAGCTCGCCTGACACCGGCTTCAGATGACATCTTATCGGCAATTTCTCGTGCGGCTACGGAAGCTTCAGGTGTCAGACAGAACAGGATAGCTTCGGCGAGGTTGTTGCTGTTCAGGGCCTTGAAGGGAATTGGGGCTGGACCTGCACCACCGGCGTGGACCATGTTTCCCCAAAACGGTTGACTATCCACCATGGTCAGCATGAGCAGTTACGTTAGGGGATGACGACTTACTCTCCAAAGAAGGGCACGATGGTCGTTGGTTTCGCGTTGAGAAGCCCGCAAGCTGTGGTGCCTGCTCCGCCGTGATGTATCACCGCGGTAACTTGCTGAAATAGCCACTCGTGCGGACAATCTCCCAGGAAGAAGACTTGATCGTCACCACTTGAATCACCGCCAAGCTTGCTCCATCCCCGAGAAACAATTGCCCGTGTTCCTGTCGCACGAACAGCGTCCAGAATTGTCGCTGTTAATTTGTCTGGGTCGTCGATTACGATACTGCCAAAGCCGATGTATATAGGCGGCGGACCGCTTGCCAAGAATTGCTCCAGAGCTGGCTCAGGTTGATATTTTGGCGCATCGCGGAAGAAGAAGCCGCAGACATCTGCCAGGCTATCGTCAGCGAACGGTCAGTAAAGGTATGCATCGGGACATACCAATGTTCTCAGGCCAGTCAGCTGGCTTTGGTACTAAAGCCGGGGACCAGCAGTATGTGACTGGAACCCCCAGGGTCTCCGTCAAACAAGGCCCTTCGCTAAAAGGAATTGCCTCCAGATCTATTGTGCCTCTCCACGCATTGATGATATCGCCGAGTCTGTCTGCGATCAGCACACCGTCACCCTCGGACAGTTGATCAAAACTCACCCTTGCCAAGTCATCCACTCAACCAATGAATAAGACACGTAATTCGCAGCCGTCGCCGACATGTCACTCCCATTGGCCTTGAGATTCGCAAGCGGGTGACAGAACTCTCTCGTACTGGTCCACGGCATCGTGAACATAAGATGTAATGGGATACCGAGGGCTTGCGCGCAATGAATATGCGCAAAGCTGGGCGGGTTTGCAATGATGGCATCGGCAACGAAGGGTCGTCCTGTAAGTTCATCAGGCTCAATGCAAGAACTCCAGCACTTATGCAACATTTCGTCCACCATCTTTCGTTTTCGTTGGATTTCGCCGCCGCGTAGTGTCTTCATGCTAGGGAAGAGACCAGGGTTTTTAACCATGTAGGCCATCAGTCTTTAAAGAGCCGTTAGATGCGTTGACAATTGAATCTAAAAGAACTTACTCAGCGGGATCACCGCCGATGGAAAAGAACTCAAGACCTGACTCTCTCACGAATTTGTCGAATTGGCCGTGTGTCGCAAGTCGCACCCGATGACCGTGGCGCTGCAATTCTGTACCCAGCGCGACGAAAGGTTGAACATCGCCTCGACTGCCAACGACCTGAATGACGATATTGAGACGAATGCTCTTCTCGCTTGTCTCGGTGTACGCAGGCGGTTGATTCTGTCCATAAGAGATAGGAGGCTTTCCCGTCGGAACCAATTTCGACAGTCGCCGAGCGATTCTCGAACTAAGGTCGATTTCAATTCGTCCATCTTCAAGACTTGTGGCCGTGGCTTGTAGTTCCGCCAGCGCTTCGTAGGGCGGAAGCTCATCTGGTAGTGAGGCGCTATGCTCCTCATTTGCTGGGAGCTCGAAACATGTCGTCTGTCGGTTAGACGGGCCGCTATCTGGTGTTGGAGACATGTTTGCGTGGCGGATGAAGATGGAGGAAATTGGAACTAATTGAGAATATTCTCAGCTGCCGGGCGGCGAGACGCCATGTTATAAGAAATTCGACCGTGAAACATTGCAGCTAATTAACTGATTGCGAAAAGCGGAATGGCCGAAAAGCCTATTGTCAAATACGCGTATCACAAGATAATAAACTCGTATAGAAAGATCTAACGAGTGGCTCCAACGCAGAGGCTCGGAGCTATAAACATGATATGTTTCTCAGGTACAAGGGTGATTTTAGAAAAAGTCAATATACGAGAAATATTTAATTTAAATCTCCGACCGGATATACGTACGTGTTTTCGGTCAATCGGAAGACAATCCCATTGACAGGTGTCGAGTTACGTGAGCCAAGCTCCCTAACCAAGCCTTACGAGGCAGAAGTATGAAGGGCGGATTGAGATGTGGAGACAATGAATACGCGTATTAAGAATGTCTTTGCTGAGACGTAAGCCGCCCAGGCCGCCCTTGACTCGGTTCACGCTACCGCTAGACTGTATTAGTAATGGCCGTATGTGTGGGGCTCGCAACACTAAGACATCTGAAAACATTTTCTAGCTAAGTTTAGGGTAGTAATTATCATAGTTCTTTTGAGTCTCGTAGGGAAATTAAAACATAACTAGGTAGTATCAAGAGTTGTTGCTATTATTGAAATCCAGCGTTCTATGGTAAAGTCATATCTTAAAGCTTTATCGTAAGAGTCTTATTACAAGCTCTAGTATACAAATTTATTTAGACACATATTTACAGAGTCGTCACATCATGTACCTCGACGGCGAAGTTCATGTAGCGTACTCCAAGGACACCTCGTCATATTTCATTTGTTGTTTATCATGCATCATATTTTCCATTTCTCTCAAGATGTTAAGCCGTTCTTCTTTCCATCGCACACCGACACCCGCCAAACAAGGCCAAAAATGAGCCTTTCCATAATCTCAACATCACCAAGCGAACGCGTATTTGATCAACCAGAATAAGAATCGTCCACCCGGACTGAGCGCCTTACTTCTCACCATGGCCACGCCGAACCCCATTTCTCTTGAAGTACTTATGATCCTTCCAAGCAATAACAGCCGCCCAAAAGTTGACGATTCTGCGCAGTGTCAGCCAGTTTCTTGACGAGCATGAGGCAAAGCAACTTACGTAACGACCAGCGCCACCAGGCCAACCAAGATACCAAGTGCGCAATTCGCACCGATACAGACTCGAGTGGCCATGTTGAAGGCCAATCCCATCACCACCGCCCAGAAGACAATGTCCATGGTGTTGAGAATCGCGTTTGCCTTGAGACTTCCGAATCTTTTGAACTTGTCTACCTTTTGAGTGATGTATTCGTAGGCAAGAAAAGCGTATGATTTAAGACTCTGTGAACCTGTGAGCTTGTTTCATGTTGTGTTGGTTGAAGACCGAAGGTAGCTCACCATTGTGATGGCCATGATGTCTGACCTGGTCATCGGGTATCCCGATGGTTTTGTCGCAACTTTGGCGATACCGAGGATGAAAGCAATAGTGATGGTGACGACCTGGAGGATAAAGACTTTGTTCTTCCAGCCGTGCTCAAAGAAGCGGCTGTCGAAAAAGTCTTTGATGCCCATGGTGTTGGTTGTTTAATTTGGAGGTGGAGATTGAATGGCAGAGTGTGCACGGCGAAAGGTGGAAGCAGGTGATCGAAAGAAAGTAACAACGAGATAGCAGAGCGCAGGTGCGTCAGGCTTTAAGATTGAAAATGGGCAAAGAGATAGATCAAGATCTCTTCTGGATCTGATGTTGATATATATAGGTAGATTGATTGTTGTTATGATATAGGCCAAGCTCTCTCTATACGCGTATACTATCTTGGCGTTTCGGGGTAAGCCGTAACTTACGCGTAGATCAGATCGCAGATAAGCTCAACCACGAAGATTAGCTGGAATGGTGTCCGATTCAATCGCGAAAAATATTTTTCCCGAGAGACATGACATATAGGCACTATGACCTACTAGAAGGGGAGAGTTATTTACCACGCCTTGACGGTCGAGAGTGACCATGTCAGTGCTCGCCACTGGTGACTCTATTCAGTTGACTTTACCCATCTCTCTGCAGAGTCAGTAGTCTCTTTTACCCATTTTCCGGTCCGATGGCCGTTCTGCAGGTATTAACCTGCAGGAATTCGATATTTACAGTTATGTGTTGGTGATGGCAGTGATGAAAAAGAAGCTGCAGGGCTTTGAAACAGAGATCTACAGTCTTGGCAAGAAAATCAGCCTGTCATTGGTTGCGCAACCGCCAACAGCATTGATGGACTGATGCCTTAAACGGAAGAGTCAGATAAAGTCGACTACGCCGCACAGAATCTGACATTTGTACCAAGGTCGACTCATTTCAACATTGACTTCTCACCGTTCGATCAACAATCATCAGCGCCCTAGCCGTTCATCTCCAGGCTATTATCCTCAGAATGACCTCCATGGCTATAAGATCAATTACACTGCTGCTCCTCGCGACTCAGTCTATATCACAGACCGTCAATTACCCAACAGTCGATATCTTCCGCAAGATCCCAAGCGACGTCGACCAATGCATTCGACCATGTCTCTTCCGCCCCAACAACCCAAATGCCGACGTCGGTAGCGCTCTAAACTGCGGCGCACCATACCAGGAAAAGTGCTACTGCGCGACCGACAGCGATAACGCGAAAGCCGTCAGCAAGCATATCGACAGCTGCGCAGAGGCGAGTTGCTCAAATGGACAAGAGTCGCAGGATGCTGAGACCATGAGGCATTACTATGCTTCTTACTGTATGGGCAATGGATACTCGGCGGAAGCGATGGAGGAATGGTATACGGGTACCGAGGTTCATGTCACGGGGACAGGTACAGCTACGGTAAAGGACATGTGGGGTTGGAGTACGGGGACAAGTATCAGAGCGCATGTTTTTCCTGACGCGACAGCTCCATCTTCGGCGGACGACGAGGATAATGGTGGAGCATGTTTGACGAGCTTCAAACTACTCTACATAGGGATACCGATACTTGTGGCTCTTTCTCAGTGGATTTAGGGTTTAAGGATTTATCTGAGAGATTACTTCAAATGATAATCTATAGTTTGAGAAAAAAGATATATTTTAAATACATAAAAGGCAAATCAATTTAACAAGAAGCCATGCTTTCAAGTGCAGCATAAAAGTCAGCTAAATCTGGCTTCTCATCTCGTACTGGAATGCACAGAGCAAGCATCTTCATAAAACCAACCCCGAGTCGAAATCCTGCGAATCCTTCAGTTATGTATCGATCATGCATCCACTGTGACAGTGATGCAACATCAGCTAATGTTACGCCACTGCTATCGCTGATATCAACGCGCTTCTTGACAATCTTTCGGAGGGGTGCCCATTCTGCGATCTCTATCAGAACGCAGCCGAGAGAATATGCATCCATGTAGCGTTCGAAACTGTCCGAAGGCTCTCCGAGAGCCTTGGGATGTCGATAAATGTCCCGCAAGAGACTCTCAGATGGCTGTTCGCTGATTTCGGTCGGCGAACCTTGTCGTGCGAACGAGAAACCGCAGAGATAGGGTCGACCTAGGTGGTCAATTGACGGCCTAGAGGTTGGAGAGACGAGAAGGACGTTTTCAGATCGCATGTCTTTATGGAGCCAGCCGGCTGTGTGGAAGCTTAGGAGTGTCTGGCACACCTGCGCAGCCAGACGAAGTCGCATGCCAACATCTGGCAGTGGCCCGCTGGATTTCGATAATGCACTGAGCAGGGAGGGAGGTTTCTCGGTGCCAAATGGGAAACGGAAGACCAGCCGGAAGCCCCCTTGCTCTTCAGTGTACCCCTGGCAAGGGAACGTCTGAAAGGATGGCGTGGGAGGCTGCGAGAGTAGACGCACGAGAGCTTCAACACGTGGTTTAAGCTTCGCTTTCATCCTCGGCTGTACACGCTTCTCTTCTATCAGCACGGTGTCTCCCTGGTAAAGGGCAGATCCAATAGTTGATGTCATCATATGAATATCAGACAGCTGCGAAGGGTCCAGAACCGTTAGGACTTCTGCTCGTAGCACGCGGCTGGTTCCATCATCGGGGTGCGCATGTTGTTGGGCATCACCTGATGTGAGCAGAATATGCTGTGCCTTCAGGCCTGCTGAAGCAGCGAGGCAGTTTTTAACGCCAGCATCTGTGAATGAGTCTTGTAGAGATTTCTGGAGATCCCGAAGGCCATTTATATCTTGACTCGTTTGGATCGCGAGCTGTAGCGTCTGGTTGACCGCGCGAGACGTCTGGATTCGGTGGGGGATGTCCAGGAGAGACCAAAGCCCATCAATTAGACCGGTTACATCCTGCACCAGCTCCGCGTACTTTTTCTTGTCAACAGCGGCCCAATAAAGACGCCGTGGGAACCGATTCGCGGTGTTGAGTGTAGATGCGCGCTTGAGGATGCCCTGGCGAATCTCGGATGACACAATATGCGAAAGGACCGACGAAGCCGAGTTATCCGAGGCGACGGCCGGTTCAGAAGGGACCAAATCGTCAGAGCCATCAGGCGGAGACAAGAGTTCTAGTTTGTAGCGCTTTTTTAAAGCGTCCGTTGAGGAGAGGAGCTGCTCGAGCTGAAACAAAATGAGAGCGGCAGGTTGCTTGTGTATCTCGAGTGATCTATCGTCTCTGGGAGGGTTGAGGCCGATTACTCTAGCCCATTCAATGAGTCGATGCTCTTGGAGCACGAGTTTTATTCGTTCGATGGCTGCATCCTTTCCGATATTTCGAGCGTCAGATAGCAAGGTGAAGCCCCTAACACAGCTGGCAAAAAGATCGAAAGAGAGCGACACCACGGCTAGAGCTGTTCCGGGGTCCATGGTACATTTGCAATCGAAGTCTCTCCCTTATAAATAACTATTAGGTCTTGGTCTCGGTTGATCGCCCACGGGGTTTGTGAGCGCGTGGTTGTGAATGATGCCTAACCAGCCTAGCAAGATCCTAGTCTAGATACCTGTTGTATGAGGCTTATGCAAGTGCAATTATCCGATATTCAGATCCGCGAGCACTGAACTGCTATACTGGCGCATTCGACTTTTTAGGCTCTTTTCAGTCGCGATGGATATTATCTCTTCGCTAAAATATGGTTAACTCCTTTCGACCACGCAGTGACTTATTTTAAGCCCACTCCTCCACTTTTTGGTCTACTCCACCTGGTATCTTTCGCAATAGTCCTCCAGTCGCCCTAACAATATCGTCAATGGCAAAGCAGGCTGAGGCAGGCTGTAGCTCCTCAGCCGCAAATCAATAATTACATAAAAAAGAACTAGTTTATGTGCTTACCAGCAACACAGGGGCCTTGAAAGAAGCTAAGGCGTCCCGACTCCCCCGCCTGGTAAACGCCCGGGCCAACGTTCCTCCTTCATGCTTTGAGTTGAGTAGCTTGGACCTCTATCGCCCAATTACTGATTCCCTGAAACAATATGGATTCCTCGTCAGGAAGAAATCTGACTTCTTTTAGGGGAGAAACCTCCGATCCCACGACCTTCAAAGCATATGATCCTGAAACCCTCGACGATGCACGCTTCATCCCCAACGCCTTGGACTTTGCCTACCGAGCCTTCTTGGCTGACAATGCCGTGGCATTATCGGTCCCTCCGGTGTTTTCAAATGCGCAAGCCGTGGAAAGCGCCTCATTCGCTGGCCGGGGCGCAAGCTTCACCGTCTATCGACGTCGCATCCCGCCCCAGAAGACCCTAACGTCGCGTACAAACATGGATGGCCTCTTGATTGAGATTAGGGATAAACGCAAGCTGCCAGAGGTAGTCGCCTACAAAGTAGCCGTCATCGAGTTTTCGGACAAAGGTGAAGCCACTCACACGTCACGGCACGCGATAGACGCGGCGATCATGGAGCTCTATCTCTCGACGCACCGCCCAATCCTGCAACACCCGAACCTCGTCGACTTTCTTGGATTGGCATGGGGCGCAAATCCGTTCAATTCTTCGCAGAAGCTACCAGTGCTCATGGTGGAGTTTGCGGAATACGGGAGCCTCTCTCAGCTGCAACAGAGGGAGTATCTCGGCGTAGAGACTCGGCGTAAGCTCTGCCTTGATGTCTGCAAAGGTCTGCATATGCTTCATTCATGCGGCATAGTTCATGGTGACATCAAGGCACATAATGTCTTGATATTTACAGATGCGGAGCACAAGTACAAAGCCAAAGTGAGCGACTTTGGCTACTCCCAGGTGATAAATGCCGAAAGGGGCAGCCTCTTGCTTGGAGGAACACGGCCGTGGAAGGCCCCCGAGGCGAAGGCGGCAGTCAAGGTATCAGACGCAACGTATACCGACATATACTCATTGTCCCTCTTCATCTGGTGTACATTTGCACATGGTCAAAACATCTTCAAACTCTTGGTGGATCCCTCCAAGAAAGGCGATGAATTCTACGCGGAAGCTGAGAAGCTGAAGGAAACTGGAGAACTAGTTGCCCAGAACGATATTTCTGCATGGTACTGGCAAGCTATTGCGGCTACTACCCACGGCGACACCGGCCAGTTCCCCCAGCACTTCCAGTCTCTCCAGCAGCAATTGGAGCAACTGCAGCAGAATACAGCACAGGCCAACCGCCTGGCAGTTGGCATTGACGACATAGAAAAGATTCTTTGTGCCATCCCACCTGTATTTTTCCAAGCCTTGGAGCCACTGAAGCAACAGTTGATCACAACTCTTCAACGTTTAGGTTCATATGATGCGATGAAAAGAGCTGTGACAAATGGACTATCGAATGAGCCACAGCAAAGGGACCTCGACCAAATCATGGTCGCCCTGGGCCACAGTGGTTCGCTTACTGAAGACAGGTAGGCAAATCACCAACACGTGATACATGATAAGAAGCTAACCGAACCAGCGTGGAGCCGAATCAAGTGCTAAAATCGAACCTGAATGTAGGTATAATAAACAAAGTCACCCGTAGAAGGCATTGGAAACTCATCTCGTATAGCAACATTTCTTCACGTGGCGCCACTGGACGGGAATGGACCCTTCCGTTCAGAGGTACCTGACAACAACATACATCCAAAGAGGCGAGGGGGAGGTCAAGAAAGGCATGATAAACCCACCAGAGGCTTTCCTCCTTACGGCTCTCTACATTAACGGATACGGTGTAGACAAGGATACATCGCAAGCGATCAGATGGCTCTTTAACGCCTGGGGGGTGAAGCATCCACTGGCGTCAGCGTACGGGTACCGAATCGCGCGTGCCATTGGGCGCACACCTGATAACCCAGACAACGTGATCGAAACCCTGGAACTAATGGCCCTGCGTGGTTCAAGAACTGCACTCGAAGATCTCGCCATGCTTTCCAAGGATACCTACGACAAAACGAAGAAAACTATCCGTGACGTCCTTGCAGGCACAGGCGCGAATTTCTTTTGGAAGACAGAAATGTTTCATGGATTTGCTCACAATATGTGGATCAGAACTTTCGAAAACATTCCAATCATGCTCGAAAACTTCTCTCAGTTCGATTCCATCGCTGATTACACAGCCAACAAGAGAGGTGACCGAATTCTTCATGTGGCCGCAAGTTGTGGCCAAACGGAAGCCATCAGGGCTCTGTTGAATCACTTTCCGTCACTTGAAGTAGATCAGCTCAACGACCAAGGCGAGACGCCGCTTCTGTGTGCTTGCCGCGCAGGACAACATGATACGGTCTTGTGGCTCACTTCAAATGGAGCAACTGCATCGGCGGCACGGAATGGAGAGTCTCCGCTTCACTGGCTGATATCCTTTGATGATGAAGAGGTCGAAAGCATTGGCCCGGCACTGATACAAGCCGGCGCGGATATAAATGCCAAAACTAGCACATTCATCGCCTACCAAGGGTCCTTTCCGGCATCGCTAGATGTTGATCGGCTCCCGGAGGGTTATCCGATCGGATGGGGTGAGTCTTTCCTATTCTATATCCATTCTTAGGCCTTTCATAAACTACATGAATCGGAATTTTTAGTACTTTGGAGGGGCTGATGTGTGAACTAGCGACTCACTGTGGCCGTCCCAAGATTGTCAAATTCTTGCTATCCCACACTGCCGATCCGAGGATGTCCAATACATCGTGGCCTCGTGCAAGAAGTGCGTTGGAAACTGCAGCATCGCAGCTTCGTTCAGAGTGTCTTGAGTTGATGATCCACGCCATCGAACAATTCAACCTGGAACAAGGGGCAGAGAAACACGGCGGCTTCTTGGTGACAAGCCTCCTTCAGCAGGCCGTTTACGGCACCAGCCTATTTGACATGATCTTGTATCATGGGCCGAGATATCAACAGGCGATGGAATCCACATTCCAGTGCCTATTGCCAAGGACCAGCAGGGTTGCCTCCCCCAACGGCTACGGCGGCTTTAACCAAACGCTTCTCTATTTGGCCGTCTCACTAGCTCGAGATGAATTGGTTGAATACCTCCTCAAGCACGGAGCTGACGTCATGAAAGCTGGTGAAAGCTACGATGAAGAGGTTCTTCAATCCCAAGATGTTGGTGCGTTCAAAATGGCTGACATTAACCGCGCTTGTGGCGTTGACCTGCGAACACCGCTCTTGGAGGCAGTTCGATGGAATCGCCCCACGATGGTCAATCTCCTCCTTGAGCATGGAGCACAGGCCACCGGAGCTTGTAAGAATCCATTCAGTGGGCAAGCTTCATCGTGGACCGCTCTCCATGTTCTGGCGTACGCAGGGCAGAATGATACGCGACTAGTCCAACCACTTCTTGAGCATGGGGCCCCCGTCGACGGTCTTCCAGGCGAAGCCGGCAAGACCGAATCCCCGCTACTTATCGCCGTGCAGAACGACGAATTCCAGCTCGCTGACAGCTTTACATCGCATGGCGCCGATATCAACTTGACCAGTATGAGCAGCGGCCACCTGAGCTTCACAAACCCCACGACCATCTTTGGCCATGTCATCGCCTCCAACGCGCGAAATTCAATTGCACGTCTCCGCTACCTCCTTGGCAGAGCAGACTGCTTAGAATCTATCATTGAGCCAACCCGGCAGTGGACGGCGCTTCACCGCGCCGCAGCAGCTCACATCGACGTCGAATTCCGCGCGACAGATGCGACCGAGGCGGCTGAGCTGGACTGGACCGACATCGACTGGAGTGCAAACCGCGAGATTATGAATGAGCTACTACGGCAATTTGATGATCCGGAGCAGGTTAACGCTGTTGAAGGAAGCATGCGGCTAACGGCGATGCACCTGGCAGTTCTCGCTGGTAATGATGCGGCAGTGAAATTGCTTCTTGACAAGGGTGCCCGCAGTGACGTGCCGAGTGCAGATGGCAAGGGACCCACAGCCGCTGAGATGGCATTTGGAATACAGATGGAGAGATTGTCTATAAACGAAGAGGGCGCCCGGCCTGGCAAGGAGGAGGTGGCGGCTCGTAAGAGGTGTAATGATCTTCTGAATCCGCGAGCCTAGCCTGCGAGTCGATAGACAGGAATTGTTTTTGTGATGTATTCGCCGGATACAGGCAGTGAAAAGAAAAAGTAAGAGACGCCGAGGTGGAGAAGACGGGGTGAGTAGAATAATGGTGGTATATCTTTGAAAAGCTTTACGTTACGATCCATGGGGGATTCTGCTACTTGTGGCTCTCTTCCAGCGGACCTGAGGTACAGAAATTCCACCTCTTCTGATGGGACTCGGACAGTAATACAGACACAAGGGAAAACGTTAATGCTTTTTTCACCCCTTTGCGAAAATGAACGAGTGATGATGCGTTTCATTTTGGAAGGCCCGAATTAGTCATTTTAGCTAGACGGCGTGTCGATGTGGACCGGGATAGGGATGATATTTGAACGAGATATGAGCGAGGCGACCCATATAGACTAGGTAGTGGCTAGCAACTAAACGAGGCACAGCTCACAACTAGCGGCGACTCTCACCTCAATAGCTCAGAATATAGGGGAAAGAATCAAGGTGGGGAAAATCCAGGGAACGAGGTGGGAACGAGGCGGGAACGAGATAAACAATGGATCTGCCCACTGCGCCGCATTTTCCCCACGGGGAAACCCTCTCATTTCGGCATTGCTAATCCCAATACGAGTAAGTTTGTCCTGCCGAGGGTCAATATGCAGCGATGCCATAATTTAGATAGTACCTGCCAAGCGTTAGTCTCGCCGAGAGCTTTCCCGAGAGGCGAGGTTGTGAAATAGACTTAAAAGGGGAGATTTTCGATGTAATGCTTCTTTTCGATCAAGTTGGAGATTCTCAAGCTCCGGTCTCATCTAACAACACAGACTGGGAATTTGGACATCATGCGTTTGTCCAGCTACAAACTACTCGCCTCTACGGCTGCCATTGGTATAGCCGTCGGGCAGTACATTCCTCCATCGTCTAGCAATGGCAATGCCGTCAAGGGGTTCGAGACTCCTGCGACCGAGTATCGCCCCAAGTTCAGATATTGGTGAGAGAGGCCGACTTGCCTGCCACCAAGAAATAGGATTACCATTGACTGACACACTGCATCAATAGGCTTCCAGATGCAGATGTCGACCACGATATCCTCAAAAACGATGTCGAAGACCTCAAGACGCTCGGCGCCGGCGGTCTGGAATTCCTCCCCTTTTACAACTACGGCTTCAGCGGCGTGAACGACTCCAAGATGGATACATATGCTTTTGGTAAACCTGCATTCAGAGACGTCCTCCAGATTGCGCTTGAAGCTACCAAGGCGAATGGCCTATCGATGGACGTCGCGCTGGGCGCTAGTCAGGGCCAGGGCGTGCCCTCAAAGCCACTCACCCCTGGTCTTGCTGTGCAGCTTGTCTATGGTAAAGTATCCGTCAAAGGAGGAGAAAAGTTCGATGGGGCTTTGCCAGCTGCCGATATTGACTGGAACGAGAACTTGGGGTATATTCACCCTCAGGAGAAGTTTGGTGGTAACCGTCTTATTGGAGTTTCTGCCGCTGCCGTTGCCTATAGTGAGTCACCCGCGCCATGCACCCAACTCGCCGCTATACTGATGCCTCTTCAAGAGAATGCCTCGGACGAGAGCAACACCTTCATCTCCCTTCATGAGAAGTCGCTCGTCGATCTCACCAAGAATGTCAAGGATGGCAAGCTCACATGGACGGCGCCAAAGGATTACAAGGAGTACGTTCTATTTGCGCACTACGAGCGCTATACCAACCAGCGATCGTGTAATGGCGTGCCCACCGATGTCATCGCCAACGGCTCCTGGGTCACAGACCATTTCAGCGCCGCTGGTGCAAAGCTGGCAGCTAGCTTCTGGGAGACGAACCTGTTGACGACCCAGATTCGCCAGCTGCTTAAGGCTGTTGGCAAGCACAGTAAGCTCAGTCCCTCTCCAGGTTGATTGTCTTTAGCCATTTCTAACACATGCGTAGCTTGGGAGGACAGCATGGAGATCCAGGCTTCGCTCTACTGGTCTCCCAGCTTCCTTGATAACTTCAAATCGAAACGCGGATACGACGTAGTCAAGTATCTCCCGTTGCTGTTCCACAAGTCGACATCTTTCCAAGCCGCTCGCGCCCCCTACAACACCACCTTCACCCTCGATGGCACCCCAGACAACGGACAGAGCAAGTATCTCCAGGACTACCGACTCACCTTGAATGAGGGCTACCAAGAGTACCTGCAGTACTTTGAAACCTGGGCTGCGTCATTGGGTCTGTCACACTCGTGCCAGGTTGGATACGGTGTTCCTTTGGACGTGGTAAGTCTCTTAATCCTTACCTTGATATGCAAAATATTGACCCTGTACTAGCTCACGGATGTTTCTATCGTCTCTGTCCCCGAGCTCGAGTCTCTGGGCTTCTTGACGCCAGATCAAATGTCGCAGTTCGTCGGCCCGGCGCACCTCGGCCGTCGCAATATTATCTCTACAGAGATCGGGGCAGTAGCACAAGGAGCATACAGTCTGACCATCCCCTCGCTCGTCAACCTATTCCACGAAGCTTTCGCAGGCGGTGTCAACGCCATGATGATCCACGGGATGACGTACACTGGCGAACAGCTCGGATCAACCTGGCCGGGATACACACCTTTCCAGTATATCTACACTGAGCTCTGGAGCCCCAAGCAGCCGGCATGGAAGCACATGTCTGACATGATTGCCTACACTTCCAGGAACCAGTTTGTACTGCAGCAGGGAGTTGCCAAGAAGGATCTGGTATTTTACTTGTATAAGGATCCCTATGGCATGATGGATCAGTACAACGGCACGGATCTCCATTCTAGTGGTAGGCCCCGTACATTATGCGATGGGTAAAGCTTTTGCTAACATTAGTCCAGGCTTTACCTATGAATATCTATCGCCAGCCAACTTTGGATCCAAGACGTTCAAGGTCTCGAACAAGGTTTTGGACGCAGCAGGTGCAGGATATCGCGCCCTCATACTCGATCAGCAACAGTTCATTACTGCCGAGGCATCGCAAAAGCTCGTCGAGTTGGCTGACGCAGGCCTTCCAATTGTCGTCATCGGAAGTCTCCCCAGCACTACCATCGGAAGCAAGGGGCAAGATACGGTGACCAAGAGCATCTCGAAGCTTAAGGGATCCAAGTACTCCAACATCGTTTTCGTTAAATCCGCCGACGACCTACTCAACGCGCTTGGTAGACTGTCTATCAAGCCCCGAGTAACCGCAGACTCAGATGCTGCTAAGGACTTGTACACTGTATGGAGGTCAGACAAGGGCTCGGACTATCTTTTCCTCTTCAACAAGGGTGCATCGGCATCCTTCGAGGTCACGGCAGAGGTTGAACAGGGCAAGGTTCCTTACAGGCTCGACGCATGGACAGGACAACAGACGGCTATGGCATCGTTCAAGAGGTCTTCTGGTAAGGTCAGCTTCCAGGTATCTCTGAAGGAAGGTCAGACAGCGATCGTTGCGTTTACAAGTGGGAAGTCGAAGACAAGCATAGTCGCGCAGTCAACGAATGTCGTCGACGCTTCCTATGGTTCTAATGGCAAAGAGGGTATCTCGGTTATCCTGGGAGATGCTAAGGAAGCTTCCGTGACGTTGTCCAACGGGGAGACCAAGAAGATCCCTGCTGCCAGTGATGGTGACAAGAAGAAGGCTCTCAACATCGACATCGGCAACTGGGACTTGTCTCTTCAGTCCTGGGTTCCTAGCCCAGACGAGACGAAGTCCACATCTGTCAAAAAGGTAATGAAGCTTGGCACTCAGAAGACCTTGAAGCCCTGGTCCCAAATCTCTGGAGCACAGAATGTATCAGGCGTAGGTACATACACAGCTACCTTAAAGATTTCGCAAGTACCAAGCAAGGATTTCATCGCTGTACTGCAGTTTGGCCCCGTGCTCAACACCATCCGAGCATGGGTCAACGACAAGCAGCTCCCGGCGATTGATATTTACGATGCCCAAGTCGATGTGTCGGATTACCTAGTGAAGGGAAGCAACACGATTCGAGTGGAGGTGGCATCTACTTTGTTCAATGCGGTCAAGGCAAGAGTTGATTATGTCAAGGCGAATGGCGTTGGTCCTGCGGCGCCTGTCTTGTACACTCCTGCGAATTGGCAAAAGCATGGACTTCTTGGACCAGTTTCCATGAAGAGTCTGCGCAAGGTCAGCCTGTAACATGTATGTCACATTTTTAGGTCAGGCAGAAGGGGGAGGTTTGGAAGTAACTGATAGTGCGTGATGTAGTCAGTATTTCATATATAATAGGACAAGATTGTCTTAAATGTTTTAATTATTGTGGGTGCATCACTCTTCAGATATGTACAGTCCCCTTTGATGGCCCAGCGAATCGCTTGAGACGCCCAATAGCCACGATGAGACAATGAAGATCGGACTGACTGTACTAACGTTAACCGCTGAGGTGGTGCAGATGACCAACCTCGGTTCCAGCGTCAACAGCTTGAAGCGAAACGCTGTAAACTCCTGAAGGAACTAGTCGGCTTGGGGCGCGGCATCAACGTCGGTTGCAAAGGAATAGTCAGTAGCTCAAAAGCATAACATGGCAATCTAAGATAATTGAACGAATTTGTGTATCTTGATTCAACCATTCTGACCCTCTTATCTTTGTTCTGATTTCAAGTTCTTAACTCTGAGAGACAATCACCTCGCCTACTAGCCCAGTGTCAGATATGTGCAGCTGTTTCAACCTGTTTGCAATGGAACGACATTCCAAACCATCTCAAAGTCAATGGCACGCAACCACTTCATCATGGTCGCTGCTTCAGAGGCCCTCAACAAGCATCTCACTGCGCACGCTTCCCTAAAAAACAAAAGTGATCGTCACAATCGACCTCGGCATTCAGCGTCTTACCTCAACCGACCCAACGCACGCGATCGACACAATCCGCCGAGCCATTAGCATCAAATTAGGGCCTCACCACTACGTTCGATCGAGCTTCACAGATTCCAGTGGCTATCGCAACACAGTCTCCACTCTCTACTGGAAAGATGTCGCGACTTATCGGGAATTTCAGCTGGCTCTTTACTTGTTGCACCTCCTCTTTGACTTATTTCATCTCTTCTGTCGCCTGGACTTGCACCTTTGCGAGCTCCTTCATCATCTTCTCCTTCGCCAGTAGTTCGCCTCTTTGGCCTGTCTTGTATCCTCCTTAACTTATTTCATCTTCTCACGTAACTACTCCAGTTCTCTTGCTAACTATTCTCGGATCGTTTCAATCTATTCGTTCATCTGCTCTTGCATCACCTTAGCTGCCTAGTAGACTGCTTATGCCAGTGCCTGAGGTTATCCGCCTTCCTCGATTCCTCGGTCGCTTGCACCTTGACCGCCTAGACTTCCCGCTAGAGCTGTTATTGCCAGACGCGTTTTCTAGCACCTGCGCTTTCCCGGCCCGGTCGGCCAACTTACTCTTAACTTCATTTCTTCTCTAGGGCAATACTACGGCTATATCAATCTTTTTACCACTACCTATAACTTTTCCTACTGCTATTCCTGCAGCTTTACAGTTAGCTTTATGGTTCTCAAGGTCCAACGCATTGCTATAGTAGAACCCCTACTATGCACTATAATCACGTTACTAGTCGCGTCCATTCTGCAGCAAAATCGCTCACGGCCACGCCGGCTCCTACGATTCCCTAACCTGCTGTAAAGACTGTAAACATGTGCGATGGACCAATTATCCCGCTTCAGTTTATCCGACATCCTTGAACTATCTGAGCGTAGGTAAGCTCTTAGCCCGGGAGAGACTGATCTAACTGGAACTAGAGATACCTGAATCAAAAGCGCCACAATCTTGAGCCAGTCAAAGCACCTCGTGGTTGTTGTAACTGGACAGGGCTCCTTATTTCTGAATTGATTGCCTAAATCTCCAGATGAACATTACCGCAGTCTTTAGCGTCCCGTCTCAGGAGCTAGGACGATGGTGTGAAGGGAAGCAATCAAGAAAGGAACAACCTATCTACAAGCGTATACAGTTCTACCAGTGGGTAAGCTCTCTCTAGTCCTCTCATGATCTACAAGACTTCTGCATCCGGCCCAAATCGGAAGTGGTCATTTTATGGCAAGCATCGAAACGAGCCATCCGGAAGTGGTGATTTGATCGGAAAGTAATGGGGCGTTTCAGGTATCGCGTTTCTACGGTGAAATGATAGGAGCAGACGAATTAATCTTGAAGAACTCGATTTTCAGGCAGGTTGACGCGAGCAGGATGCAAGCCACATAGGTGGTGTGATTTCGTATACGAGCCACTAGACAGATTTGGCTAGTGTAGAAATATGTTAGCAGGTAGACCAGGCAATAACCTGCGAACCTTCTCTGTGTGCCTAAGGCGCATGCTTTTCCAAACACGCGAGACAGCGCGAAAACCCTCTCCCATATTAACTTCATATTATCTCTCTACAAAAGAATTCTTGGCTAAGCAATAGATTGGTCAAGTATCCTAAAGCACCACCTCCTGATCCAGGTCTGCATCATGCGCTGCACCTGTTCCATCAAGCCGTGGGTTGAAGCGTTTACCAACCTAACACTTAACCATTCCTTTAAGGTGCTTATGGATTCGGTTAAGCGATCTACCGTCCCATATACGCACGTCGATTCTCGACTGCACTTTTATCCGGTTCCCTTTAGATGTCATCTTTCGTGATGACTCATTAAGAACGGCTGTCTCTGAATTGCTAACAGCACTGAGACAGAAATAATGACAAGTCATGCGTTGATCGCTATTAGGCGCGACTTTCGGCTCGTCGGAACCGTTCTGAAAGACATTATTGTCAGACTTTTAATTAAACCTTTACATAAATGTTAAGAGCTAAGAAGCTGGCGATGCAAGACAGCATTGATCTAATCAAGGTAGGTATTAACATGGTGAGATTAGCGAGAAGGATGGACCAAGCAAATTAATGGTTTCCCCTAGCCCATAGGCAATAAGACATATATACTATAGCGTTTATCCGGTGCCGGTGTGATAAACTACCATGTGAACACTAGAAGATTGATATAGATGATATAAGGAGTTATTGCTCGCCTCGTGGGTCTACTAGTTACCACTAAAGAACTCTTATGTTCCCTAGAGAGCCTGGATCATTGAAGGCTTCAAGCTAAACGAGAACCACAGTTCCTTCTTCTCCAGTGAAGGGTTCCTTTGACACCCTGGAACAGCGAAAGAATAAAGAACCCTTCCTTGTCCGATCTACTATCGCTAGCGAGGGGATGCGACAGCACTGAGATCATGTTGGCATGCTCAATCTGAATCGAGCAAAGCTAAAGGGCCAAGCTACTCCTTCGAATTTAGTGTGCCTCAGCGCTAAAGCTTAGCTATAGGCCCACCGCATGGCTTGTCATGTCGGATAATGTTGCAATTCGTCGTTACGTGATATGCTGTGGAAATTGTGACAGGAATGCGGCAAGAAAATGTAACGGAATCAAGGGATTCGAGGCCTCCCGGGTTCAGTAGGCCTTGTTTCAGTACGGCTTTATGCTGTTCAGCAGCTGAAGCGATGTCAACGCGGGGCTATCAATTGCAAGCCGCCCTGTTGCTACATTAAGACTAGCGTTCGCGTTCCCCTCAATGTCCCGCTCGGCCGCCGCTCGTTCCGCCCTTAGTTCAGGTGTCCACTTCGGTCTATGCCGATAGAGCAATCAATCGCTTGGAACGTGATTGCAATTAGGTCAATTAGGTTCTGATGCAAGCACCCCTGCATAGGCCTGTCTTAGCAATCGTTCGCTAAGTTAGTCTGAGATAAGCGCAACGTGAATCACAATTGCTGCTTAAGTAAATTTTCCAATTTAGTTAGCGAGTATTTCGCTTGGGGGCCATCTTTTTAATGCCACGTGTTAACCCTATACGACAAAATCAATTTGCTGCGTCTAACCCCTGCTTGCTGGAAACAAATAGGTATGCTGGTTCTTATGTATAGCATGCATGGCTAAGAAAGGGTTCGAGCGTAGGACAAAGCCGTGTCCGTGTCAGTATCCACCAATAACTCAAGTCCACTTGGCTTGTTCAATTCAAGCCCAACCCCTCGACTTGCAAGTCAGGAAAAAAGCCCCTACGGAGCCTACCTTACCTAATTAGGCTAGACTAGTGATCTGCAGGTCAGTCACTTCGATTCAAGCCTAGCCCCCTGACTTGTAGCCAATCCAAGCTCGACATCCCCCAAGCCGAGCCAATCAAAAAGCCGGCTTGAGTTGAGTTGAAGCGTTGACGCTAAAACGGTTGCGAACTGGGATACATTAATGGTCTTGCCACATAAAACACTTTGCCCAGGCTGCACAGTATCTTTAGCAGGCCGGTAGCACGCGGTGTTAATGCCAGCGGTGCTGATATAGAAAGTCAGGCCATTTTATTAGAAGGATTGAACTTGATGTCTTTAAGACTAGCTGGCAGAACAAACAATAGTTTACTGTGTGGTTATATCGGTCTAATTGAACTGTTGGGTTGAAGTTATGATAACATAGCGATAACACAATATGTACCTGTTCCGGCTTAGACTAACTAGTCTGCAGCTAGATCACACCTTTTTATCTCCCACCGTAAGTCTCTTCTCTAATAACACGTGTCTTTACCTAACTAGCCGATATGTAGCTTATTAGTCTTTAGACTAATACTTAGGTAGTTAGCTAATTACAGAATCTAGACATAGTAAAAGCTTTTCCATATTGAATGTGCTGGCCTTTACTATCTACACCTATTACATTAAGTTAGTTACTATTATCTATCTTAAATAATATAACAGATCGAGTTTAAGATTTGTATATAAATCTCAAGCCGGAAACTTAAATAGATAATATTTTTAAAATCTATTTACCTTTTCTCCTTCCTTTCTAAGTATCTATCCTTCTACCTTCACTTACCTGACTTTTTCTTACACATAATGAAGTACTCTGTATTTCTTTTCTTTGCCCTGTCTACCGCCTACGTGGTAGCTACTGTTCATTATGCACGCCCTATACAAAACATTAGTGATACATCTCACATTGCCCCTTTCCGCAAACCTATACCATACGGTTCACAACCTCCTATGAATAAGAAAAACGCGACAAATCTTTTTCCCGCTGCAGTACCACAGCACCATACCATCACTGTTTATAAGCCAGTTCCCTGTCCTAATGAAGACCGGACCGCTGAGAACGCCACTCCAAAAGACAATGTTTCTTTATCGTATCGGGTTCCAAAGGGCTATGTTCCTAGCCATAACGCATCGGACGGTGTCATCAGCATGAATCTGGCTCTCAAGAAGCCAGCCGTTGTCCTGGATACTGTTGAAGCCATTTCTAAAGTCGAATGCGGGGGTGGCTCCGTCATTATTTCATTCGACGACTCTAAGGCTTTTAACCAAGCAAAAGAATCCTGGTTGAATGGCGGGTTTTCCCTAATCACTAGCGGTATAGCTAGTTGTTCTCCAAGTGCAGGACACACTTTTTACCTTGTCCAAAGCATACTTGTGGATCACAAAAAGAAGTCGATTACCTGCTATGCTTTGAAGCAGGATATCTCACAACTGGCTGGTATGACTCGACAATGCCGTTGCTCTCTATAAGGTGGCAAAAATGCTAATGACGTACTATAGAAAGTCTCGAGATGGAATTTTCGTCTATTCCTTCCTCTAAGTTAAAGAAGCGCCTTACGCTTAACCCCAAGACATCGGTAAATTTCAATGCTGAGCTGCCAGCCGGTACCGTTCTCGCCGAAGATAAAGATCAGGGAAGGATCCAGGCTGATGAAGCGGAATTTTCCACTATTATCACTTTCTCTGGACATCTCAAATACAACTTTCAAAGATTTAAGGTATATAGGATGCGAAACAAATGTAAAAGTTTCTAACCTTTTACAGCTCGAGAAACTGGACTTTGATATCAGTACACACTTTTCTGCCGATGTTGCTTTGAGCGCTGAGGTTATGGCGGCCTGGTCTCGATCTCTCATTTATGATCCTGGCAATTTAACTTACAACCTTATTAGTGTACCAGGACTTGTCTCTCTTGGCCCAGGGGTTGCTTTTGCCGTCGGTGTTGATATCGATACTTCAGCAGCCGTTTCTGTAACTGCAGGTGCAGGCATTGTTATCCCTGCCGGTAAAATCCATCTAGATCTCTTGGATTCAACCAGAAACAAGGCTAGTAGCTGGAAACCGAAGTATACCTCCCATGCCAACGTCAGTGAGCACGCGGATATCTCCCTCAATGCTACCGCATCTGTCACGGTCCAGCTTGACTTTAAGCTTCTAGGTGGACTTGTCGATTTAAGCAGTGGTCTGACAGCTAAACCGAAATTCATTAACAAGTTCAGTATTAATGCCCAGCAGTCGGCTGGAATAACAGATCATGGAGTTCTTAGGACTTCTGATAGAACTCTCTGTACATGCGACATGTTATACAAATCCGACTTTGCATTTGAACTCGTCGGCTTTGTCACGCAGTGGTGGAGGGCTAAGATGTACCAAGTCGATCTACCTATAGTATCTGGATGCTATGATATGAAGAGGGGTCGGTGTAGGGAATAAGAGGGCGCAAGTCGCCACCATGGGCCAGAAGTTCGGATTCCTCCTGTCTTTTATTTCTTTTTCGATGCTCTTATCGACCTTTTCATATGCAAATATCTCTCCTATCCTGTACAGTAATATCTATCAATCTCTTATATTACTTTTACCCAAACTAGGCCTATCCCTTGTTCTTATCGCTCACTCTCTAAGTGAGGCTCCTGTAGTAGTAAGGATTCTTTCAAGTATGATGTACGCGATAAGTATCGTGAAGTTATTACAGGCAGGAGGAAACATCTCATAGGTCGAAGCAAGCAACCACAACAAATGTTCTCAATTTACACCACTATTATCATTATCTAGTCACGACTGCCTAAATTGCCTGGGGCGCCGCCGAATAAGGCTAACTTCTTGGACCCCAAGTCTTTCAGAGTAACCCAACGTTAAAGCACCGAGTAACTAGAAAGGTCCCCTAAGTCCGCTATGATACTCTCTATAATCGAAAGATTACTTCTCATAAAAATCCGTTGACGATGCCTGTTGGACCTCATTGAGCATTCTTACCAGAACTGAAAATACACTAATAAAGACAAGGGGTAGATATTATTAAAAAACTTATTTAGACACGGCAGAGTTAAGTAGCCAGGACTACAATAAATAAATACCATTCATCCTAATGAGACCAACGAGGCAAAAGAGTACATTGCCAATTGTAACAATAGTGTTTCTTTGTGTTCTTCCTTGAAACTCAATTCTAAGTCCCTTTCAAACTTTAGCTGACGACCGATAACGCTCCTCAAGACGATACGGCGGTCGGCAAGGAAATTTTCAAAACAGTTGTCGCATGTACCTATGAAGAAGATCATGTCAGAGTGCGGAAATATGCGACTCCAGGGTAGATGTTCGATTTAAGATGCGACAGCGTGATCCAATTGAGCCTCCTTCGAGGTCATTGGGTAGCATTGGGTAACGCTTCTACGGAGTAGTAACGGCGCGATTGGCAGGAAAGGTGTAAAGAAGTTATTGCATTAACTTATATATAGTATCGTAAGAAATTGCAAAGATACGCGATTCTGTAGCATACCTTCAATTCTTGGTATGACAGCATGATTCAACTGGACATCCTTTTAAAGCTTTGGGCCACATAGTGTAACCCCCCCCCCCAGGGCCTCTGCCGCCTTTGCCAGGAAATCTACGTCGTATGACCCAGGTAAGCACTTATGTATAGTACATTTCTAAAAAACCATTCTCTTATATCAGTTTCCCACTAGTCTAAGATCTTAGTTAACTGTAAAGTGGATATCCATTTGGGTCCTGCAGTAGTAAAGTACACTGGACTCCCTAGAAAGGTCTGCAAATTGGGGGCAAATCTACTATCAGAGAGGCATAAGTTACTCTGTTAATTCGGGTCTATTGCATAAATATAAATGTACAGATTCTCTTATCATTAGGCTTCATTATAGGCTCCATCCTGCTGAAATTATATATCAATCTGGTACTTTGCCTGTTATGCCAAGCAGTGCTAAAGTGGACTTAAAGTAATGCTTAATAAAGACTGTCCACTACTACTGCTCTATCTTTATACTAAATAAATTAAAACTATTAGGTTTATATTATATAACCCCAGAGGGTACCTATATATTATATTCCTATTTATAAGCATTATTTTAGCTATATTCCTAGTAATAGCAAAGTATATTAGTTAATAATTTATAGGGGAATAGAAGTAATATAAAGAATAAAGATTGCCTGCTATTAAATAGCCTCTGTGCAGAACTAATAAACTTTAGTAACTATATTACACCGCTATATAGAGTATTTATATATACTTATTTTATTTTTAAGTATTAGTTTAGTTATATTTATTATAATACCTAATTACCCTAAGTTAGTAGCCTGCTAAACGATGGCAATTAAGCTGCTAAAGCTTTAGAAAGACGAAATTAGCGGAATGAAGATATATAAATGCACGTCATTACCTATCTTAGGATGGCCAGTAGATAAATAGCCTGCGGGGTTTGGGAAGACGATTCTCTGTGCTCAGATCGTTTAACAACTCTCGCGTACTCCCGCGTGGCTGATCAACCTTGACCTACCATAGAAATGCCCATCGCACATTTCTTTTTCAATTCTGATCTTGAAAGTCCCAATGACCCCTGTTTGGCGCTGCGATTAAAGACATTTATTAGCCCTAGATGAAACTTAGCTTACCAGCTATCAATAACACTTCTCTACATTAATTAAGCCTAATACGCATTGAATCTACCATTAACAGACGTGACACTTCGATAAGCTTAGTTACATGCCCTACGCAATCTGCTAACAATAAACGCAAGCACGGCTTGGTTTAATACAGTTAAACCTAACCGTTATAAGTAAAAAGTTATAGTAAAGTGTATAGGGGAAGCAGCTTGTAAGCGGACTTTCTTTCTCCTGCTCCAGATTAACCGGTCAGCAATTGTTTAGAATGAAAGGTCTTCTTATTGAACGCCAAGACTATCATTTATCCGATACGTAATCCATTATGTACATAGTTGTATCTTGTCTGTTCAATTAGTCTTGCTTCTTTAATTAACACCCCTCTTCGAGGGAACTTAATGTGATTTTGACTGTATTTATTTATACCACGTGTAACTCTATCAGTGGCCACGAATAAGGTTACTAATTAAGTTATTATAAAAGCATATTATTCTGTTTTTTATTAAAAGGCTTATTTTTATTAAGGCTATATATAT
>JABEEO010000201.1:0-33905 GCA_013364945.1 Fusarium tupiense | reverse complement strand
ATTATACTTAACTTAACTTAAAAGGATAGCTATTCAAGCTAAAATTTTTCAGCTATTTTATTTACTAATTACTAATATATATTTAGTAACTACTTAGCTTTACATAGCACTAGGTTAAAATTAGTTACCTGCCTTCTTTAAGTTATGGTTATGTATTATCTTTATACTGTAGCTTCGTAAAGGCAGGGGTTTGCTGGGAGAATTTACTAATTGAAATGTTGGCCTCTTACCTTCAGAATCAGCCCATGTTCCACTACGCAACAGCACGGCAAGTGCCGATACAGTCGATTGTGCCTACCTCTTACGTCTGGGATTGGCTGGTTGGAACTTTGCCAAGAACCTCCAATACAAGGGCCAGTGGTGCTCCATTCACAATTCCTTGTGGCATGCAGCGCTCTGTCATTGGCTGGCGAATGCCCAGTCATGGAGTTTTAACTAAGAACTGGAATTCTATGTTAAACCCGCAGCCCTCTGCAGTAAAGCTCTCTTAGAAACCCGATACCATCTTGAATACAAAGCATCATACGATGTTGACTTCTTGACAATCATGGTGTGTATCTGAGCTACTATGAGAAGGGGTGCTAAGCCCGGAAACTCGATGCTCAGGCCTAGAAATCTACATGTGTTATGGACTGTTATCTGAGTGATTTGTTGGTCCAACCATAAACAAGGATCAGCGCCCATAATCACATGGCAAGACCTAATTGATTAAGACCAGCTGATTTGAATTTTCTTTTCAAAGATTGTGAGTTATTTATTTGGAGGCAAATCTAGAGCAGAACTAATTTTAGACCCGTGTGTGTCCGTGTCCCGTATCTGCTGAGGAAAACATTGCAGCCGTCTTATCAGTACCCAACGAAGCAAATACTGTGCTTTTGAATTGCCGAATCATCTTGTGACTCTGAGCTGATATTGTACCAGGGGTGTGTAAGCTGGTAGGGCTTGTACTGTAGAGATCAGCCGCTCTATAGCGACCCCTTGGCTTCATTGTGCTATCATACTGTAAAAATAATTGCGCCGAGGCGTAGCTAAGGTCACTTTTAATATTATATTGCTGTAGGTCTAGAGCGTTAATCCGTGTCTCTGGGTATATAAAGAACGGTATAAGAAACATCTTTGGTCATTTCTCCCTGCACCTGAACAAGCAAGTCGTCACTTCTACACCAGTGACTACGTAAAACTTCAAGACAGCATCCCGCCCCAATCCAATTACTTACATTCCAACATTCTCAATATGAAGCCTTGTATGTGTCATTTTACTAGTTCTTCTTGGAGCTGAATCATTATTAAATGCTTACTCGCAGGTCTTTCATTCCTTGCGTCGGCCTTTGCTGGCACCTTCGCCGATGCCGAGTACACGGTCAAGATTCCTCAAGACGCTGTTTGGGTTACGACCTGGAAACAATTTCATGCCGAGGCCCCCAAGTTTGACCAGATGCTAGACGAAAAATATGGCGGCTTCGTTGTCGAGGTGGACAACAAGATTGTCCTGGCGACAAACGAAGAAATGACCAATAAGTTAGATACCTTCTTCAAAGAGATGGAAGCGAAGGATGTGGACGCCGAAGAGGAGCCGCAGACATCGAAAAAGCGAGGCGAGGATCTTTTCGCACTGCGGAGACGGAAGAGTGGATGTTCTCATGCCGGCTGCTTTGAGCATCCTACTTGTCTCACCTACACGGGTTGCCATTATTGTCTCAAACGTGGCTCAGCTATTTACAGGCGAGGCTGGTGTATTTGAGCTTGGGGAGCCAGGCAGTGGGCATACTATGTCTCCCAAGATCTTGGGACAATGACAGCACAACAGAAATGGGGAGATGATTTAGCGGTGAGCACGGAAACTCTGTGAGTAAACTTAGTTGGCCACCGTCAAGTCTTACCAACGGGTATTACTCAATAAATTAGTCATTCACATGTCTCAAAACTTGAATCCGAATTTGTGTGTTATGAGCTGTCACCTGAGTGATTTGTTGGTCCAGCCATGAACAAGGGTCAGAGCCCACTAATGTTACATGGCGCCACCAACTGATTGATAAAAGACGCCCCCTCTCATCATGTCTCGTCTCGTATTTGCAATCAACAAACCCAATCACAAGATCCTAGCCCTGAGCCATGTCACAATCATCCCCTGAAACGACCAAACCTACCGAACCATCGCATTGCTGCCCAGATGAAGGCATTGAATACAAAGATCTTTCGCCAGAGCAAAGGGAAGTCAGTGATATCCTTCGTCGCATGGAATGCGATCCTTATTTATCAGCCTATGTCCACCTTGGCAGCGATGGTGTTATTCGCTTGATCGATGCTGAGAGCAATATTCTTCACGCTGAACCTCTACGTCCTACTTTAATTAAAGGATTTCTCGATCGTTTACCTTATGATGAGGAAGCGGAGAGGTCTTTTCGCGGTATCGATGGGACTACAGTACCTAAAGAGCAATGGTATAATCCACCAGAAGGTGTAATTCCTCCCCCAATGCAAAAGGAGATGCGGAAGGAAGGGCAAGAGGCTATGGAGAAGTATAAGGAAAAGTTTGACAAGATTCGCCAGGATCTTGCGAGTGGCATTCACGAGGAGCGTCTTGTCTACTTGTTATCAGACCATAAGGTTTATTAGGTTTCTTGCAGCTCATGTTTGTTTTCAAGAGTGGGTAATACAAGGGGTAAATCAAGTCTGGCTATTTTCGTCAAGTTACTTGGCTGTATCATGCATATGGAAATTCTGATGTCGGCAGCAGTCTATCTAATGATGATTCAGGTCATGTCAGAATCTTTAGGTGTAAAAGGTTGGTTGTATTCAATCGTGTTGGGCGACCACCTTTCCTTCTTCCTCGGCGTCAGACGGGGCAAAGTGGAGACCTAACCTAGAAGTGGTGCGAGCACAGTCAAGTTTACAATAGGAACAGGAAGATTGAGCAAGGAAGGAGTTTGAGAAAAGACAGAATATTACCATTATAATAAATCACTAACTTCAAAGGCTATAAAAAGAGCAATCAATCCTCAGGTCGGAGTATTATAACCCTAGCCCCGTCCCTTAGTAGTCATATTTATAGCAGAGAAATCCGCCCTCAATATTCATGACCTCCTTAACAGTAACATTGGGGCGAATGCCGTAGGTAGTCATGACATAGTCCAGACTCAACTCTTCAGTTCCTCCCTGCGCGGAAGGGCCTCCCAGTTGATACAAGCGACTGTCAAGGTCTTCGGATTGCCACTTCCACCAAAGACGGTCGATAAAACCGTGATGGACATAAAAGAGCGGGTCTTGGCTGGTTAGCTTGTAATAGTGGTAGCGGGGGAGCTACGGCCCGAAAGTATAAACTTACCACCAGGGCTTGCATCGATATCCTCCATGACTCCCCCGATCTATAATACCGATTAGCCGGATCCTTTATGTAGTCCTGTTGGTTTTCTTACTCCACTGTGACCGGCGCCATGGGTTGTGAAACCGGTCGCCTCCCAGAAATCGAGGTAGGTGCTTTTAGCATGGCATTCCTGCACATAGGTTTCGTTTCCGAGGGTGCTATTGATCTCGTTGACTTTGCGTGATAAGCAATGGTCACTCAAAGTTTGGCCTGGACCAATGTGCAGAGTGGTATTTGCAAAAGGACCATCTGTAACACAGTTATCCGGACCGGTCCCGTTGCCGCCGAATCCTGTGTCGGGGTCAAGGAGCGGCGAGTCCATGAAATTGCCTGCGTCACGAGTTTAGTCCCACCAACTACTCATCTTGTTACTTACGGGAACAGGAAACAGAGTCATAGTGGTAGGACTCACGGGGTTGGTCCCTTGTAGCCGCACTCATCTCTCAAGAGCTGCTCATACACGTGTATATAGAGACGGTGAAATGGTAGGAACTGCGCCTGTATTTATAAAGAGCTCAGTTAGCAAAGCACTTTCTGTTGACCCCGAAATATAGTTGCGGATATACTGACAACAAGATGAATCGTTTTCGCCTGCACCTGATGCATGGCATTCATATCGTCAAACCTTGTGACTGTACCCTTTATTCCTGTCTGAGCAGGCAGCTGCATAAGACACTTTACTGCCTTCAGATAGGATTGCTGGTCATCATTTGCCATATTCGCCCATTCAATACGTGTCTGAATTTTCTCCGGTGTGCATGTGGTGTTGCTGGATGACATGGCGGGTATGGGGAGTGCCAAAGCCAGGACGGTAAATAGAGAGAAGAACATGGTAGAAGCGGGAGTCAATCTTGGTCAGTTGATAACTTTTCGATGAGAAGAACTGGTAATTTGCTTGAGTCTACTAGTAGTCGGACCATGAGAATTGTCCGAATAGAGTTACGGGAGTATATAAGTCTAATATGGTATCATTTCGCGATGAACCCCTTAGCTCTAATCATGGAAATGATCTACAAACCACTACAGATGCGCTCTCTCAATCTATCGAGCTCTTGGCGGAAGCTTGACGAGTCACGACTGCACCGTTTTTTCACCAGCCGCGCGGCGTCCACGCGTCAGTCTCCACGCAGATGCAATATATCAGTAGGGTTCATACCCACTTATGGGTTTCAGGTGGACCGATTACAGTCGCGACCTCTATGCCACTTTTGAGCAGCACACTTGGCAGAGAGGGGCTTACCAGAACTGCAAGATACTGCTTGTACGGCCAAGAACATCTCTCGGATACCGCACGCTGAAAGTCAACTTAGTCACTCACCTTGATGGCCGCACCGCGTCTCCTTCTATGCATCGACAGGGAACATATCCAATCATAAGCCTTAGGCAGCTCGATAGCTGCTGCTATCTAACGCTCTTGAGCTGCAGAGAAGGGACTACCAGGACGGTAGGATGCTACGGAGACGGCCAGAACACACCTCGATAACGCCACAACGGAGCGTTACTCCAACAGCTTACCGCACCTAATTCCGCGAGTTAACAAGAAGTGTATCAACTTACGAGCTTCAGACGGCGCGATGTTTATCATAGCACGGTATGCAAAACGGCCCAAACGCGTTAGGGGGGTGGAAGCCGACGAGCCACAACCGAAAAGCCCGTTCTAGGTATCATCTACGGGGCTGGAGGTGTACCACGAGGTAGTAACTACGCATCGTCATCTCGTCACCACGGCGAAACGTATAGTTCTTAAATCGTGATAGCATTGGAGCTAAGAATTTCCTTTACGATAAGGAGAGCCACATGACGTATTTACTACCTTGTCGGCGCAGTACTAGACCTGGGGTCGGTCGCAGAAAGAGGGTTGAGTTATAGCCATTCTTCAGATTCCTTCGGTGAAAACAAAGAAAGAAGTGGTGTGATAAATGTCCTTTGAACTAAAACTCCAAACCGCAGAGGACAACCTTGTTTTCGCTCGAGGGGAGTTCCGGATTGCCTCATGTGGAGGATATGCGCGTCATGAATACGGCCTCAAGGAACAATGGAGGCATTAATGCGCGGAATAAGATATCCAAGTCCATGGAGGTTTAGGGTACTGTTCTCGAACCCGGAGAGAGGGGGGAAGCAGAAACTCTAAATGGCGATCAGGTCATTTAGAGGTGGCATCGAGGATACAACTAGGCTAGGGCCGTTAAAATAGAGTTTCGGCTTCTAATCACAGATACGGCGTCTGATGATACTTGTCAGGTGGGGAAAGAGATGATAGCTGTGGAGTCTAGAACATACATAACTATATGCAAACATCAGGAGACGACAATAAGTATGTAGATAACAAACTTACCTAAAGAAACCGTGTTTGCCCACATAACAAACAAGATCCACAAGGTCTCGACTAACCTTTGGCCAAAGCAACAGGCTCAAGGAGGAGGGCATGAATCGCGGCCTCTATATTTGTATGAGCCTAGATGGCTTTGTTGAATGTTTTCTTGAACTGCTCCTAGGCTAGGGTCGCCCATGGTTGAAGGACCTGGGTACGAAGCTATGTAGTCTGTTTCGATGTGAAGTTTAATATGCTAGCATTAGTACCTTGTACAGTCATTCAACTTAGGTAAATGCTCGTTCAAAGGTACCATAAACGTAGGGAGCATGAAACGAATTCAAGGACTCGGTTACGAATATCTCAATGTTAGTCCGGGGGAACCCAGCGCGGCTAAGTCGGCTCGCTGCCAAGCACCTTGCCATAGGATGTTCACCTTGAAGATTACTCTTAATCCGCAGATCGATATAAAAAAGCTTAATACTACATATCCATGACATATATCTTTGTTTGAGCTACTTGATAAGCCATATGTCAGCTAAGATGGCCTTGATTGCCCGGGCCCGGGCGTTCTGACAAGGGCGAGAATCCCAAGGGTATTACGAGACCAGACCCGGATGGCGACGTCAGCCGCGGAGATAATTTAGGAGGAGCAATTCATGTATTTACGGTTAATCCTACTGCAAATCCAGCACGTCGCGAAGACACCACATCTTGCGGTTAGTTGGGCGATGCCGTTGTACAAGGACTGCCAAGTAGCCGGGATGACATTGACCCTGACCCAGCTGAGTACCTCGCTGGCTCTCTTTCGACGTTAATAGAAGCTGACTCCTGAGAAGGAGCAGTTCGCGATTAACTAGCACTCTACATGTCACAGTTATAGAAAGACCGGATATCAGCGAAACTTTATATTTGGCCTGATCGGTTTCATTGGTTCGACAATATCGTCACATAGGGCCCCGCCTTGCAGGTTGTAAAGCTGCAAAAACATCATGAATTAAAAGAGTTGTTGGGGACAACTTCTTCGCAATGCTATATATGAACGCCAATCAATTCTAGAAGCCGAGTACTTGATTGCTTTCCGACGTTTCCTCAAAGGTTGACTTGGGAATCACACTATCGAAAAATAACAATTAAACATGTCCATGGCCACGTCCCTCTCATCGAATCTGCAATTTGATTCTTCTTGTTTCCGAGTAAGCGCTTCAAGCAAAAGCGCAGCCCGCTTTGCATTCTTTGTGGCTCCGTGGCTTATACGAAATGCCGGCAAATTCTCTAGGCTCCGGGCCTCAGATTTCAGTACTGGTCTCGCCTTTCCCAAGGCCTTGAGTTGTTCGATGGCCCAGCTGCGGTGCTCAGAAGCCTTGCATTCTGCTCCAAAAATGAAGACTGGCCACATTAGAGCAGGGTGGACTGTCTTCTCTTGCCTTCTGTCGTCCGACTCTCCATAAGAGTTCTTCATGTGCTCCCATGTCTTTTCTAGGGCGCCTGTTACCGCTTCAGTATGCGGAAGATGCCACCAACAGATGCGATGAAGATAAACGAATAAGATCCAGAAGCTGGCTAGGTAGATGTTGGAAACCTCTCGTACCCTCATGGCCACATCTGGAGCCACCGACATTGACAGTTCAGCTGTGGACAAGGATATGACGGAAGGACACTGCGCCCACAAGTCCCAGAGCTTGCTGTGAATTCGTTTCCCCTCTAGAGAAACTCTCATCTCAGCGTCTGGAGTAAACCGATTGCAGTGATGTTTGTCAAGGGAGCTGATTTGGCGGCAATACGCTTGCGTTTTCAAGTACCACTCCGAAGCAGGCTGCAGAATTGCGCGGAGTATGATCTCTTTTATGTCACAAGGACTCCTTGCAGGGACAACGATGCCACTGTCGCCATGTTCCGAAACTTCGGACAACGGACTTTGAGAGAGTACTTGGAAGTCTTCGTCTTCGCCAAGCGAATCTCTTCTGTACTTAGACTCTTCGTAGTCGCAACTGATGATCTGAATGGGATACCGAGAAACAACTTGGAGGGCCGTGGATGATAAAAGAGTTGGACCGCTCAGATGAGATGCTTTGCTATCGAGGGAGTTGAACCATGAGAGAAGTTGTCTTGAGTACCAATTCCAGTCATGGGAGCATGTAATAATGGCATCGGCAAGTTCAGTGGGGAATAGACACCCGCTATCATATTCAACACGATCGCGAAGAACATGAGTCCACGCCAATAGGAATATAGCCGCTAGCCAATCATCCATCTTGGAGCTGGCCTTGCTGCATTCTACTTGAGAAAGGTCTTGTTCAATCGCGCAAGTTGTTGTGTTGAATGAATTCAGTACGTGGTCTTGAATATCGCATCTCGTAGTGATCGAGTCACGAATACTATCCCACTCAAGAAGCTTATCAAGACCTAACAAAGCACTCATTACGACATCGTTTTGAGATGCCAAGTTCATCAGGTACTGTTGCAAGTGTCGCCACTTCTTGATGCCCCCCATTAACATGGCTGCAGGTGGTTGCATTATCTTGCCAAAGACCTTTAATGAGTGCTTATCTTCTAAGCTTTCAGGAGATGCGAGGCTGCCTAGCTGGAACTGGTCGTCTTTCTGTGGCGAGATTGTACTGGCAATGGGAGGACTACCAATGACCGCCCTCCAGAGAGTCGCTGCATCATTGGAAACTCCTAGATCCGAAGGCTCAGATATCATTGGGATCGAAGAGCAAGCCATCACATCCTGATCACCATTTGGTCGGCTAACGCTGCACGACAGGGACTTGGAGCTACCAAAGAGTTCCCCTTCCCAATTATTGTAAAAGGTGATGATGTCGCTGGCCATGTTGCTATCAGACCATGAGAATGAATCAGACTCAGCCACATCTTCGTTCCCTTCCCGTAGACAGACGATCGAATTTTGTCGGTTTGGTGAAGAAAATCCTGCAATGCAGGCAGGGGATGGATTGATGAGCGAAGGGCCCGATACAGTGGGAGAAGGAAGTAATGGTCGATGTTTTGGCGGTCCAGGGGCTCGTTTCGAGCGATGGGGATAGTAGCATTGGAGCTGTAACCGATAACAAGGTTGACATGAGGGATATGCCTCATCGCACCTTACGTGTCGCCTCTTACAAGTTGCGCACCCCAGTCGGGATCGAGGGGCAGCTCTACCTCGAGCAGGTCGCTGATGTAACGAGTCATGAACCGACGGCGTATTTGATCTTGCCATGATGCGTCAGGAGGAATATGACCAAAATTGGAACAAAAGCTATGTACGGCAGATAAATCAAGGTTTCTGGAGGTGTCAGCTTCAAGTCTGTCATGTGTACGCACATACGCACAACCGGCTGTGCGGATGTGAGCCCGTCTGTCACCTATCTAATCTCGGGGTATTCTCGGTATGGGTACTAATGGACTGGAACAACGAAGCCAGCATCCCCGCACCTCAGCTATGATAACCCATCCCTCGAGGTAAAGAAAAACAGCTAAACAGCTTACACCAAGAATCGTTAATCTCCCACTGAAGCCTGTCTGCTGTATTTCCTCACCCCCTAGCTACCCTAGCCCTCTACCACAGTCTAGACACTGGAAAGCGCGGGGTAAGCCCCGCAACGGGTGTTAACTTGCATGACCCTTGCACATACCCACGAATCATCGTTCGAAGATTGGCTTCTCAGGGCACTCTCACTATCGGCTATCAGTTGACAGCCTGTTTTGAGTTTGAGCTAGCCATCTAAGGGACGCTGATGTGAAGATCCAGTTGTCTCTTATCTCGAGTCTGTCATGTGAGCCCGAGGAGGTGGCCTGACTGTGATGTCATGGTTAATTCATATACCTTGATTATAATTGGCTATCTTTCCGACTGTCCCAGTAGTTACATAGAGCGATGTATAGCTGTTTGGGCCAGTGGCTATTCGCAGTGTATTAACTGACCGACTCCATGAAATAGATATATTAGAAAATAATATTATTATGCAAGTTTGACATATCTGACAAAGATATCTGAGCAAGCAAGATACATATATAGTACTGTAATTAATTTTAATAACTATTTTAAGTAAATTAAATATATTAAAGCCAATTTTAAATTAAAAACGCATATTAGCAAGAATTTATAAAGCGACTTAACTGTTTATTTTAAAAATGTTTTTCTATTTTGAGCTATTGTCTTAATCTCAGGTTGCCTCTTGTACCTTATGCCTCGGCCTCTTCCTTCTGCTTATCCTCCTTATCATTCATGAGTAGGCCTGGTACATCCTTAAAAACAGCAAAGCTAGAAGGCGTTTCTTCAAGCATGGGGAAATGGAATCCACATTGAGGGCATGTCTCCTTCAACACAGCCTGTTCCTCAGCCAGGTTGTACTTCTTGTCTTCTGCCTTATTGCATACAGGGCAGACTCGGATAAGACGAGTGCCGACAAGTTCGAAATTGGTAATGATATCTTCCATGATTGCACCATTCGCGGCCCAAGACTTGCAGTACTTATGATAGGTATTTTTGTGCCAATCATAGAGGGCCCCTCGGCTGGTCCAAAAGCTACATTCATTGTACCAGCTTCGATCATCAGGATGCTCCCACCAAGTCAGATGCAAGAACCCAGGAAGGGTCATGAGGTGACGGCGAGTATCAGCGAACAGCACCTTTAGTTAGTTAGTCGAGGCGAACCATACTGTATTCTGTAAGATGTACCTTGAATTTCTCATAAGCGTCTGGGCTCGAGAAGCGAACGCGTTGCATACTCAGGTAGATGGGCATTTTGTTCTTGTTGTTGTTCGAAAATTGATGGGAAAGTAAAATAATGAGGAGGGTACTTAGATATGTAATTTTGCGTCAGAATAAAGTCTAGAAAGACGTGCTTTAAATACTACCTCGATGTATCTTCCATTTTCAAGACTGGTCCCAAGGTCGTCCCAATGAGCAACTCCGTAAACGGAATGGTGTGAACATATCGGCTTCCTGGCAAGCTGCTTAGTCCGGGTATTTGTTTTCCGCTCGCTTCCATTGGCTGCATTCCCGACAGCACACATATTCTGATAACCAAGCACTAAAATTTCCAGTTTGGGAAATATAAGTGTTCAGGATCTACATGCCCTGGCTAGATCTACTGGAAACAAACAAAAACATCCCATGCCACAGATTCTGGTTATCGGAGAATGAACAAATAGTATCAAACCTCTGCTCCCCGCATCGGCTCACCGAGAGGGTATCCCAATCAACCCCATGTTGTCCTCAACCTTATTTCAGGACCTCGGGGATAAGACATGAAGCGCCGGAAATCTGACCAATCTTGCGAAAGATACAGCTAAATGGACATTGACCACATTGTCAACTGTGACAGGCTACCTCTTTGATGTTCTAAATGGGATATTGGCCATAGCCAACAGGCTATCACATGTATTGGAAGCATAGTTACAGCGACGATTAAGTACAAATAGGCTCGAGGATATCCATCATTGAAAGTTAATGCTTTACTTGACTATCAATCAATAAGCAGTCAGACATCAATCCTACCAACCTATCTTATTATCACTATGGCTCAACCAACCACTCACGTTGTCCACGGTGGCAAACAAGCCTCTCCCAAAAGCACTTGGACAAACTTTGAATGGGAAGAGCCCAAGCTGGGCAAGCAGGTCCATGGCGAGGTGACCATTGCCCGAACCTTTGGCACTTCTGGGGATCTCACCTCAGGATTCTGGAGAACGAGTGCCACGTCCCCAGGTGCCAATAGCGACGGGTCGCACAACCTCACCTACTCCTCTCCGTTGGGTGATGAGACCGCGTGTGTCATTGACGGTTCCGCCACCTTGACTGTCGTCTCGACTGGTGCTAAATACCAAGTTGGTCCTGGATCAATCATCAGCTCTCCCAAAGGACTTGAGGTCTACTGGGAGATCGATGCTCCTTTCTTCAAGAAGTACTGGTGTATCTGGAATGGCACCAAGGCCGCTGCAAACCCGCCGACTGATCTTCTCATCAACCACGTCAGTGACAGTCCTGACTGGGTTGACTACAACTTCACTGAGCCCAAGGAAGGTGATCTCGTGGCTGGCGAGTTGTACTTCATTCGTAATGGAGGATCAACTGGAACCATGTTGAGTGGAGTCTGGAGATCTGGAAAAGGGATTGCGGCTTCTGATCTCACTGAAGACGGAACTATGACGACGCCTTATACTGGGGTACTTGGTGACGAAACTATTCTTCTGCTTGAGGGTGAAGTTGAGGTCACTGAAACGCTCAGTGGAAAGAAGCATAACTTCAGGGCAGGAGATGCAATTGGCTTGGCTTCGGGCATGCATATCACATGGGTCTCAAAGGGTCCCTTTTCAAAGAAGCTATGGGTTATTACTCGAGATGTTGTTGAGTAAAGATAGGACTTGAGGAGAGTGCCATCGGATTGTGTAACTTGATAGGAGAAGTAGCAGTCTTATATACACAAGCTCAAACAACCATTCTCAACTTAAGTTTATCCTCTTTAACAATCTCATCTTTCTTGGCGATAAGCTCCTCCATATCCCATGGGCAACTGACATATCTTCCACCAAGCCAACTCCTCCGCTCAGAAGCCAGCCAAGCAATCGTATCACCAGCTATATCTGGTCGATGAGGAAGTGCATTTCTGACTGCTTCGGGCGCTCCTTCGGTGATCTTTGTTTTGATCGCTCCGGGGTTCACGCAGAGAGCTAAAAGCCCCTGTTCTCCGTACTCGACTTGGAGCGACTCAGTCCATCGAAGCACTGCGAGCTTAGAGCTTCGATAACTTCCACTACCGGGACGGACAGTGAGAGCTCCTGACGAGGATACGTTGATCATAATGCAAGAGCTGCTAGATTTGGGATAGCTCGATAGCTGCATTGGGAGGAATACGCGTGCCATGTTGAAGAGGCCTCGGATATTTACTTCCCATGTTCGCCAGTAGACGTCAGGGTCAGACTCGAGAAAGGGCTTGTATGGTTCCATGTGCGCGGCATTGTTGACAAGAATATCCAGTCGTCCGCTGAACTCTTCCGCTATAGAGTCATACATTGCTTTGACCCTTTTTTGGCTCGAGATGTCGACTTCGTAGCCTAGTACCAGAGGCTCTTCACGATTGGCAAGCGTCGCGGCTGATTTCAACTTGGTGATGATGTCATCAGATATACCGTGTAGGTCGCAACATGCTATTCGAGATGCTCCTGCACGCGCGAAAGCTGTAGCAGTGGCGTATCCCACTCCGTCCTCGTGGGCTGCACCAGTGATGAGGACATGCTGACCGGTCAAGTCCAATTTCAAAGGTGAGATGTAGTCGTAAGATGTAGCGTGGTGGGTGAGTATGAAGTCAGCGCCGACGGGGAGCGTCCTTACGGTAGCCATAATTGAATGGTATTAAGAAGTAATGAGCGAAAAACTGACTGTACTGGGGATATGTAACTGGGAAGGCGCGGTGTTTTCACAACATATGCATATCTGGTGAAAAAGTGGAGGCCAGATGACGTAAGGTAATTTATTTCTCGGCCTTAAATCACCCGATTTCCAACAGCCAAACGGTCATTCAAACAGTAAAGGAAGAAAAAGAAGATTAATAAGCAAAGTCTGAGAGGACCAGGCAGTTTATTGCTTTCTTTAAGAAGTTAAACTGGATTAACTAGTTTTATACATTATACTGTACGTAAGCTAGTGTACAGTATGATCATAAGAAAGCAATCAAGTAACATATATTATCTATAAAAAGCTCTTCCGACAGAGCAACTACAAGTTGAGATATTTATCTTTAAACTTATTATCCTTCGCAATCTCATACTTAAACTATTTGTATTAGAGTAGATTGCAGGATCGACATCTAAAGCTTACACCTTAGCCAGCAAGCATAGTGCTTTACTTTATGAAACTCATAATTATTACTTACACTTACAACTATATGCATTTTCCGGACGCATGGCGATTTTAGGCTTAGCCGTTTGCTATATGGATGTCCCAGGATCCTGCAGATTAAAAGAGACTAGAAGCTTATTGTCTGAGGATCGAGATTGCGATTGGCCATGACTGAAAGTGCCTGCCCCGTAAATACATGTTATTCTTAAAGGTGTTCGGCTTCTCTCAATGCACCTTATTCTGGATTACTCCTCCTGTGTAGGATTTGCCGCAATAGTTCCAAGCCAGTATTCATCCTGATCAGGATGATCCGTCCACTCATGATCTTCATTCTCCACATAAAATCTCACTATCCTTCCATCGGGGTCCTCACAAGCCATGACCCGGCCCTTTATCCCCATGAATATCTTACTCCTCCTCACTCCATGAGTATCCAGCCATTTCCCCCACTCGTCGAGGTCTGCCCGAGTACCTACGCCCCACGTGATAGGATCCCAACCCTTCTGCGCTTCAGCTTGCTCTGGGACATAGTGTAGCTCCATGATAAGTTTGGTAGGCTCGTGCGTGAGCATCATTGCAAAGAGCTTGTGGTCTGGGGTGTAGTGGTTGTACTTCATGATGCGCGTCATAGGGAAAATGGTTTCATAGAATCTTCCAGTCTTGAGGATGTCATTGCAGGGCAGTTTGAGATGATTGATTCCACTGAAAGACTGCGGTTTCTTCGGCTGTGGTTGCGACATTATGACAGCTAAAGAAGATATAGATTGGGTTTTGTTGTTTAAGATGATCAGTAGACTGCATCCGGGTTACCTATTGCTTATATATGCTTTCCAAGCCGATACTTCCGAAATATCCTTAGATCGGCATGAGCAACATGACTGCCAATCGCGACGAATAAGAATCCCGGGCCCGAAGTGCCAAATTTTGATGTTAGTGCGCTGATAATAACATCAGGGGGCGTCTTGTTGACGCTAAGTTCTGCGTGATGATTCAAGGTCTCAGCCACGGACCTCAATGCAAATAACACATCCATCTCATAATAAAGCATTATGTTGATATTCCCGCATTTACAAAGTTTATTATGAAATTGACCTATGTATATGCCTATGTAATTGAATAATTAAAAGGCCTGTTTATAGCTTTATAAGGAACATGTGAATTGATAAATAGCGGTAAAGGAGAGTTATTCAATGTAAAATCATTCAGTAAATCTCAACCTCCAGAGGTTCCATATCACCTATCTGAGCTTTGATAAAATCCCCCTTCACGAGCCACCTCTGTCCATGAGAGCTAGTAGATCCAGAAGGTGTTCCGGTCATGATCATATCTCCAGCCTCCAGAGGTAGTATCTGGCTCATCTCAGCAATAGACTCTGCTGGGCTCCGAATCATCTCGCTAGTAGTCCCATCCATCATCAAATCACCGTTAAGCCACAGTCTAACAGGCACATTATCCAGATTCCCAATACACTCTTTAGGCCAAAAGATGGGCCCGCAAGGTTTCATTCCCGGCTGTGCTTTACCGCGCACGATGTCCACCAAGGCATGAGGACCAGTCTGGAAGAGATCGCGACAGCTGAGATCAAGACCAATAGTATGGCCAGCGATAGCTTCTGCAGCCTGCTCTTGAGTCGCGTTTCTCAGCCCTTGTCCCATCACAACTGTCAGCTCGCACTCCCAGTCAAACTGCTTTGTTGTCGGCGGAAGAGGAACTGTCTTCCCCGGTCCCACAATGGAGCTGGTAGGAGGACAACTGAAGAACGGCATTGGATCCCATTTCTCCGCAGGCAGACCCATCTCTTTAAGATGACCTGAATAGTTGGCTCCAACTGCAAGAAGCTTGTTAGGGTAGCGAATTGGCGTCTCAAAATTTGTGTCTTTGAGTTGAACCCGATGAATCCCGACGTGTTCATCTCGCTTGACAACACGCGATGCAAGCTGTTGCAGTGAAGAGTACACCGAAGACCAATCCTGAAGCAGGTCAAAGACGGTGCGACCGTGAAAAGACTCATTGAGGGATGCTAGCGGATATACCCATTGTTCGACGACAATTGCGGCTTCCAGGTTGTTATTCTCGTTGCGAATGGTGGCAAGGCCAAATGATACTATTTCGGAGGACATTTTCGATATTGGAGACTGTTTGCTCGGTAGTTAGATGATATGATTGCTTGAGATACTTTGGCACTACAGTTGGTAGTAATGATGGTTCGGCCTTTATGTAAGTGCAACTACTACTGCGAAAGGAAGATGAACACAGTCAGCCATACCTAGGCGATCTTCAGGGCTCATTTACCTGACGACATGATGAAGCATGATATCGGGTCACAATTACTTTGATCCTAATTCTTGCAGGATAGCGTCAAAGTACGAACGGAAGCGTCGGAGTCGGTATCGGCGGCATGGTAGTAATGTGCCGCCGTTGATTGCATCCCTACGATGGATGTTGGCGGGCGGCTAGAAAAGTGCTTGTCGATCACTGTTACGGATGTATGACCTCTTTAGGTCTAGTGCTTACAGCGGATGCAAAGCCCTTTTAGGCTTACTTGAGGCATGGTGACTAGACTGAATTCTGACCCGTGTTGACGATGATCAAGATCAACCAAGTCCTTCGATGTGGACTGCAGATATGGGTATAAAACACCGGCAGAAATTGAGGTTGAAACTATCATACTGCACCTACTTCTCTCGTCAAGCGAACGATTTATCAGAATGGCCAGTTTGGCTGATTTTGACAACCCAGGCAAGACTGTCCTGAAGCCAGTTAAATTAGCACACGTTGTACTCCGTACCAACAATTTCCTCCGACTCTCATCTTACTATCAGACCTTTCTCCAAGCCCAGATCAATTTCGAAAATGAATTCATGCACCTCCTTACATACGATGATGAACACCACCGTATCGGCATAGTCAACATGGACATCGCCAACAAAGACCCCAAGACATGTGGTCTTGAGCACGTCGCCTTCTCCTACTCATCCCTCACCGACCTCGCCATATCCTATCTTCAGCGGAAGGAAAATGGTATTGAGCCCTTTTGGTGTATAAATCATGGCCCGACTACCAGTCTGTATTATCATGATCCTGATGGGAATACCCTAGAGTTGCAGGTTGAGAACTTTGATACGCTGGAAGAGGCGGCGGAGTATATGAAGTCGGAGGCTTATTTGACGAATCCGCTCGGTGTCGATTTTGATATGATGGATTTGATCAAGAGGATCAGAAGCGGGGAGAGTGAGAAGAGCCTGAAAGCGAGGCCGGCGAGCGGGCCACGAAGCTCAGACACTGTCCCAGCTTAGGTATAAGGTTAGTTGAATTACTGACATGCTAAACCAATTTGCTGTCGAATCCAATTCTCAAGTCGGTGCGTAAAGCTTTTATGTTCAGCTGATACACGCTTCGCCTGCTGTAAAGCCCAGCATATCGCACGGACATAGCAGAGAGTAATCTTTTCCTGAGTTAGGCGAGGCGAGCCATGATCATCGAGCTGAATGGACGCCAATAGCGGGGTGCTCGATTCAACAAGGATATCAGCTAGACTTGATATAGCCGCTTGTTGTATCTCAATACCCTGTTCGAGATCGAGTTGATTCAGAGACATGCTTTTGATCGCAGAAAGAGCGTCAATCAATGACGATCGCAAGGCCAGTTGTCCGTGGTAGAAAAACGACATTTGTTGCGCAATGAATGAGTCCTTGTAAACGAAGACATCATCTGTAAACGGTAAATAACGTGTTATCAACGTCTGAAGAACATCGCTGTAATCAGCAAGATGGATGCGCTTCGGCTCCCATGATAGAGGAAGACAGGCCTTCCACTGTTCATACTCGTTCAAATTCACCTGAATCTGGAATATAAGAAGTGATAACTCTTCCCAAGTAAATGAACTGAGATGCCGAGACATGGCGAGGGTTTGTTGGGCTCCAAGTTGTATCTTGCTGAGACTATACCTCGGCATGGAGAGATCCAACATGTCGATACAAGCCAGTTGTACTGGCAGAGGTCCAAGTCCGAGGCCAAGTTGTCTCACTTGCAAACGATGGTTTGCCATTCGATAGAGGGCAAGGCCGACGTCGGATTGAATCTGCTGAGTTCCTCTGATTGCCAGCAAATACTCGATCGCATTGTTGTGGAGTTTGAGAGGCTCTTCTCTGACCATGAAAACAACCTAGAGTTGGCCGTCAGCCTCCTAATCCTCTGTACTATTCCCTTGTTAGTATACTCACCTCAAACATATCAATTGTCATGATGGCCATCAATGTAGCATCATCGGCGACGAGGGTATGGTGCACAATAGCCTTTCTGACAGACGCCAGCGCAGCCCCGTATCTCGAAAATGCCATCTGCTTCAGGCTTCCATTGCAGCTCATGAGATTCCCGGCATTGGCTAACGCAAAAGCTTCAACCGCAAGATTCAATGCAGAGACTGGAGCTGCCTTTGCTTTCATCTCGGGTAGTAAGTCTAGGTACCCAAAGTTCCTTAGCTCGGCACAAGGTCTCGAGACCCATTCCGCGTAGAATACATCCAGTATCCTGTCCTCGAGCCTGTATAGCACAGGACTGGGAACGCTCAGCCAAGCTTTTTGGTTAGCTAGATTTCATGCTTTAACAAGAGAAGGGAGGGGGCTCACAACTTGGCAGGGCGTCAATGTTGAATGCACGCAAATCATCGTCGGTATTTGTACCATAAAGAGGAAGCGGATTTGTTGCATGTTTTGGCCCACGACGGGCTCGCTCGGAATTGAATTTGGCCGTTGCATTCTCATCTCGAAACATGTAATCAGACTCCAACACATATCCGCCACAAACGATGTTGCGCCTCGAGCAAAGGCTACATGCCGGTCTTTTGAGGTCGCACTATGATGATCGTCAGCTGGGATGGTTTACCGCAGATCCATTGGCTCCCACTTTAGTCTTTGCAGTTCTGCAAGGTAGACAAGCTCGGGAAGGGACCATGATGTAGCTTCACATGCGGAGTGAGCGAACCCAATATTTGCAGTCAAGTCTGAACCATCTATGAAGGTCAGATGCGATATCCTCTAATTGCTGGGGAGTTCTCTACTGAAGAACCCATCCGCCCTTCCGGTATCCGTACGAGGATATGCGAAAACTCGAGATACCCCGCTTCGAATGTCAGCCTCATCCCTCTCTGCGTAGTTTCTGATGTCATAACCGCGCGCATAAGCATTAAGGTTCGAGACTACTGCACACTGGCAATCAAAATCAACAGGTACCAGGGGGATATATGTATAAGAGTAGATTTACATAATATATACCCAAGAATGCTTTAAGATACTGCTTAAGGATATACTATAAATATATCTAATAATATTAATTTCTATACACCAGGACCTAATTCAAGATATAATATATTATGCTTTGTAGCAACCTTTCAATGCTATAAGCAACAAAAGATCCCCTAAGCAAATACATCCACTTGACAGTATAACTTCTCCTTACTCCGGCCCAGCACTACTGACAGCGTTACCTTTAGCGGCTCTTCGCCTTTGTGTTGCGGCTCAAGCTTCTTCTGACCCCTCAATCGTTTCACCGTGTCACAGCCGTTGGCACTATGATCGGACAGCGAAACCGAGGTGGCGCACTTGTGGTCTATGATTCATTCACCAAACATGGTCACCTGTCACAAGCTCGGCTATCGAACCCGATACCGGCCTGTTGCTGTGGGCTTGAGTTTCGATGATGAGAAGAAGACCTCCAATGCCTCGACTCAAATCCTATCCATACTCTACATCATCGATATGCATTGGAACTTCCAATTGCCTTATACAAAGCTTCATTGACGCATTGAAAAGCGACCTGGCAAGCCACAAGCAGTTAGGGGTCTGATCCAGGATGAAACAAAAAGAAGAGCTTGTCGAATCTAGCCCTCTTTGTGCTTTGCCCGCGATCTCTCGTCACATCAACCCCACCAAGCCGCGCACTGATACGTTGAAACCTGATGGCTCCAAGAACAACAATGACCGAGTAGACATTGGTCCGACTCCGCTGGCGTTCAGTGAGTGGGAGCAGCTGGGTCTACAAACGCCCCATCTACCGAGCATGCGCGCCTACCGCTTGCAACGCATTCGTGATCAATTGATTGCCCGCGACCTCGGTGGCATCCTCCTGTTCGATCCACTCAACATTCGTTATGCCACCGACACTGCCAATATGCAACTGTGGACAGCACATAACCCTGCCCGGGCCTGTTTCGTCGCGGCAAGTGGCTACCTGGTGCTATGGGACTTTCACGGCTGCGAGCATCTTTCCGAGCATCTGTCTCTGATCAATGAAGTACGCTCTGGTGCTTCATTCTTCTACTTCGAAACCGGACCCCGTACTGATGAACATGCTTTGCATTTCGGCTCGCAAGTCGATGAATTGCTCCGAAAACATGCTGGAGATAACCGCCGGCTAGCCCTGGACCGCATCGAAGTTGCCGGGCTACGTGCCCTCGAAGCCCGGGGTATAGAAGTATGTGACGGACAGGCCGTTACCGAGCACGCGCGGATGATTAAGGGTCCTGACGAGATCCGAGCTATCCGCTGTGCTATCGCCTCCTGTGAAGCTGCCCTCGGTGAAATGCGCCAGGCCATGCGTGCTGGCGCTACCGAAAACGACGTCTGGGCTGCTTTGCACGCTGGCAATATTCGACGTGGCGGTGAATGGATCGAAACTCGCCTTCTTAGTTCTGGACCACGCACCAACCCTTGGTATCAGGAATGTGGCCCAAGAGTACTCCACGATGGAGACTTGGTGGCTCTCGACACTGACCTCATTGGCGTATACGGTATGTGCGTAGATGTATCGCGTACTTGGATCTGCGGCGATCTCCAGCCTACAGCAGAACAAAAACGTCTTTATCGCATCGCTCACGAACATATCACCACTAATGCCAAGATGGTCAAACCAGGGGTGAAATTCACGGAACTGACGCGCAGTGGTCATCGCCTGCCAGAAAGCTGCCGGGCTCAGCGCTATAGCGTCATGTTTCATGGTGTAGGGCTGTGCGATGAATACCCATGTATTCGGTACCCCGAAGACTTCGACTCTTATGGCTATGAAGGAGAACTTCAAGAGGGCATGGTGCTGTGTGTTGAGGCTTATGTTGGTGAAGTGGGCGGCAAGGACGGGATTAAGTTGGAGAACCAGCTGCTCGTGACCGATACAGGCTATGAACTACTGACTCATTACCCATTTGAGGAGAGTTTCATGCGCGACTGATCCTGAGTGACTTGGTGAATTTTCCTGCCCTACCTCTTGCCTTTAGATGATTACATTAGGTTATACCTAACGCTTTAACTTGATTTTGGTTAGTTTAAATGATAGTTAAGTAGTGAATAAATGGTTTAATATAAAAACGAGCTAATGATACTCTCATAATCTCTTTTAAATAGGACGGAACTTAAGTTCAATCCATCGCAGTGGAACGTAGAGAAGGGCTGAAAGAACCAGCTCAACCTCAAAACCGATATCCCCAGTTGTCTTGGCAATAGGGCCTGTATACCATTCTTGCGACATACAAGGAACTGTCAAAGCAAATGCAATACCCATAGCACCAATTGCCGCCAGCCCTGTCGGCAACTTCGTAGGCTGGTCCCAGTGATCTGGGTTGTACCGCGAGAAATCAGCTCTTCGGAAGACAAAATGCTCGGTACCAATGACGCCCACATAACCTGCAGCCCAGTAGGAAATGAGATACATCAGGTTCTCCAGACTGTCGAAGAAGGACTTGGCGGCCTGTATAGATACCGGGATGCCCACAACGGTGTAGACAATGGTGAAAACGCTGCGTGGTATCTTCAGCATGAAGGGGGCCAGCAGCTGGAAGTTGAGTGAGATGCAGTATATAGATGCTGCAAGGTTTCCAATAACGGACAGAGACAGCAAGACGGCGACGAATCGACCAAAACCTCCAGCGGGGAGAAGCATCGCCTGCATGACACCGCCCACGGTGAAGCGATCGTAACCATCTTTCCAGGACACAACGTTGGGTGTTGCTCCGCCAATGGCAGCTCCCAAGACCATGAGCGTCACGACAGGGAAGAATATCCCGGCATAGGTGTAGGCAAAAATGCGCCACGTGGAGACTTTAGGGTGGCAGTAAACGGAGAAATCAGCAGCCAACGCCTGTTATGGAGAGTCAGTTATACTTGGTATCACACAAGCGGTGGCGAGTCTGATTGGGAATAGCTTACAGAAAAGGGAATAATGAAGCCTGCGATAACACCGCCGTAGCTGACAATTGTAGATGCCGATGCAGCTGGCTGTTCAACTTGGTTGCTTAGGTGCTTTCCACCAACACCAGTAGCAATAACAACGGCTATCAGATTAAAAATCCACGAGTAGCGCTCATATTGATGGAGGAACTTGTATCCAATAAAGGATACCACCATCGCAATAATGGAGATGATGACAATTCCAACTGTGCTGCTGATGGAGCCACTTGAAACGGCAGCAAGAGTCGAGCCGCCTGTAACAGAACAGATTATACCAAAACCGGCATTTGTGCAGAGATTGAGGATAACCATGATGACGATCAAATAGTATCTATAGCAGCAGTTGTTAGATGATTGGCCGTTGGCTTCAGGTAAAACTCTTTACTTACCCGAAGGTGAAGCGCGAAATAAGCATCTGTCGCAGGCCAGTCCGAGCGCCGAATGTGCTACAATACGCCGGGAAAGCACAACATAGCATACTGAAGAACAAGATGAGAAGTGAGCAGTCTTTCAGTGACAGACCGAAGCCCAGAGTTCCGAGCATGCCTGTGACAATACTGTGATAAGCACGGTGGTTAGCATTTATGTATTTTCAGGGTGCATTCCTCAGACTTACGGCAGGATGTTGACGTTCATAGTGAACCACATGAAGAAGATGTTGATGTAGCGAGTATCAGTTCGCTCTTCAATGGGCACTGGTTGCATTCCTCGCGTTTCTAATCCCCATCTTCTGAGTCGGTCGAGCCATATTGTTGATCGGCTCAGGACCTGGGACTCTGCCTCGGATACATCTACCGGCGGATCTGCCGCGGCAATAGTTGTCTTTTCTGATTTTTCCATTTTTGTGACCGTCACTAGCAAATGATGCAAGTGATATATGGAGTATTATCAGGCCGCAGGGATGCAAGGTTCAGTTGGAAAACAAGGTCAATCATCAAACCGGCCAGAGCATCAGATTTCAAAACTCAGGAGACTCTGGTCGAGATATATGTCGGCAATCTGCGGTGGCAAGGGAGTTACGTGCGCGGAGTGGGCCGGTCACCGATTTGATAAGGTCCACGGAGACCGGAGCACGAGCCTGAATATCTGCCGTCGTAGCCGTTAGCGCGACGTTGTTCCACCACAATCAACACAGCAACGAGTCAGAACGGCGCGATAACGAAGGATAATGATACGGGTGCCGAACTTCCATTTAACTATTAGATTTGTGATAAGTGTGTAACAGTGATGATTCCATAAATTTGATAGGTCGAGCTTATCATATTCTATGAGATATTCCAAGTCGAAAATGAGAACTCGTTAGCTGTACTCCGTAAATGGCTACACAGCCGAAACTATAATGCGCCTATAGATAGACTTCATCGCCCAACTTAGCGACAGTTTTTTCGGTGACAGAAGTTTTACAGGTAATGGCGGTCCCATATAGAAGTCAAGGAACCCTTCAATTAGGATGATGTATCAGTCCAATACGAACCAGAAGCGGAGACTATTCCCCGAAAGTACACTCCCCGAGAGTAACATCATTTGGGCGAATCCTTAATATATTCTATGGCGGAAGAAAGTGTTGGTTTCTTGAGGCTCACAATGAGAGCAAGCATTGCAACAGTAACGTGAGGCCACTCAAGTCCATTGAAATCAACTATCACTATCTGAGAGTAGTAGCTCTGGTTATATACGACAGTGGCTATCCTCTTGGGTATTGGAATCTCAATGTCTTCGTCGACGAAGAACTGCGGAACAGTATGCTTAGGGCCTGGAGAAGCAGGAGACATTATGTGGCCAACGCTCATGGAGGGATCAAGCTCAACCTCGGCACGGATCTTGGAGGCCGAGTACTGAGCCAACATATCGACAGCGTTAGCATTGCCAATTTGCTTCACGCGCGAAGCGTTTGTCTTTTTGCACTTATTAGAGCCGATAATGAAAAGGATGTTTAGTATACCACCAAGGCTCAAAGTGGATAACAGGCAGGTTATTAGGGAATTTCCTATCTTGCTCTTATTGCTTATTATAATAGATAATTAACTAATTTACGTTTTCTTTTTATAGAAGGTTAGTATAGTACTATTATATATTAGTAAAAAGTAAGTCTTTATAAAATAATTTTAAAAAAATTTATTAAATATTAAATATATTCTTTTTATCTTAGTATTTATGCTTATATAGATCCTGGCTTCTCTAGACCCTTTGCCGCTATAGTCTTAATTATGTCTATTGGCCATTGAATCAATTTCTCCCATGGTGTTCCAGTAACGCTCGTAATAATGTCTTTCATCAAAACAGTCGACCAGCCCTCAAAATACCAGTATTCAGTCTCACTGAATTGCAGCAGCACGCAATAGTAAGATAATAAAGCTATCGCCAAAGGATCCTTTTTCCGTAATAAGGTGAGGAATGTACTCGGAAGCCTCATAGGCCAGCCAAAAATGACTCTCTGCTCCGGTATCGACGCAACCTTCTTATTACTCGTAGCGATTTCAATGCTTTCTATCAAAGTAGCCAAGGTCTCTATGACAGTTTTTCGATTATCCTCGCAAATGACATGCGCTGGCTTCTCAAGATATATTGAGAGGTCTTTTAGTTGAGGTGCTAGTATCGCAAGGCAACTTGATAGAGTGGCAGTTTTGCAGCTGCATCCAGTCATGATTCTCCCTAATGGCCCTTTCCGAATGTTCTCCTCTGAAGAACGGAGTATAGTGCGCATACCACGTGCAAGTATAAAAATGTCAAGAAGGCTGTCAATAGGCCGGAATGTATTATACCTATCAGAGCTAGGGAACATTCCGAAAGCGCTGATTGCAATAAATATTGAAGTGCCGTAAACTGCATGGCATGCATCTGGATCCCATGATTTGGCCAACATGGAATTCATAGTGTCGATGGCTATGCCCTGATGCTGTGAAGCCTGGATGAGATATTTGTGACGGTAGTCCGGGTTCAGATATGCAAGATGAAGTGCTGAAAATGCTAATATTTGGTGAAGTAAGAAGGGTTTCGTCAGCCCTTCGCGCGGAATATCAGTTTTTAGGACTTTTCTGTCATGATGGCATGGTATATAAAGGGCCTGATGGCCTTCGGCTGTGTAGTGGTGCATAAGTTCCATATCGAGTATCCAGGATTGGTTTTCTGAATGCCCTGGTGAGCCAAATTGAAGGTGAGAAAAGTATGAGAATAGACCGGTCGTAGGTGATGGTGAAGTATGGTCTTTGCCAGGTTTAGGCGGCGAGCTGATTGACGAAGTCTGCTGTAATGCTTGATTAGAATCAAGGTAGATATATAAAGCAAGAGTATGTTCGCCTACACTTCCTCTGGTTGACCCTATTGCATTATTTCTTATCGGTATTTGAGTGCGTGTTGTATCAGGTGACACAAGACTACACGGCACTTGGTGTCTGGTACATGCTGAACAAGGGACGTTTTCGTCACACTAGACCCAGGAAACCAATTAGCATATTCCATTATATATCCTCAATACGTTACCCACCTTGACTCTTCTCTGCTTACACCGTAGACACCCTTTTCGAGACTTTCGATAGCCGAGTCTTTTCATGGCTCGGTAGGTCGTGTGATGTCGCGCAAGCAAAGCGAAAACGACAGTGAAGGGATTAAGCTGAGTTAATCTATTATCATGGTCTTTTCAGTTTCATAAGAGCTTGACTTACGATGAGGCTGAGCTCTTGACAATAGAAAAGTCAGTCTGGTCGTCGAATGTAAAGAAAAGCCACATTCGGATGACGCGGTTGGGAATTTGGAAATCTCACCTACTCGATGGGGCCCGGGCCATCCCTGATATGACTCCACTACTTGCCAGGCTGACCAATCATAATCTGATGCGAGAACGAGACGCTTCATTTGGAGGCTGTGTAGGCCCACTCTACCAGCACTTTAAATTGTTTACGGGTATGAGACTGTCCAATCACTAGAAGATCCGATATCGAGATCTCTCCTCCTTGAGGCGGAGCTTGATCCATCGTCTCTAAAATAACAGCTAAAATGAAACAACTGGTATTATTAAGTGTAAGAAGTCAGATTTAAGCATGTTTTCTTTAACCAAGCCAATTACACGGATCTGCGTCAGGAATAGCTACTTATCTTGCACTTAGCCAACGTCGTTCTACATTATAAACCAGAGCATGCTCGTTCTCGTTTTTAGATCCTATTGGTTCTGGTGGCCAGTTTGTAGGAGCATATCAGTATATAAGACTTGACGGTCGCAATACATTAAATTACAGCTTAGAAACATAAATTACCATTCACCAAGATTACATTGCCATCCACCGAAAATCTCGGAGATCACGAACCACCAACTCATTACAAAATGGCCAATTCTCTTTACAAGTACGAACCCTCGATGCCGGCTGCGGTCATCTTTGTCGTATGCTTCTCGCTGTCCGGCCTTTTCCACACTTGGCAAGTCGTCAGGTTACGATCGTGGTACTTTATCCCGTTCATTTTTGGCTGCGTTGGTATGGCTCCCCATCCCCAAAAGCTGGTATCCAAGTGAAAGGTGTAACTGATGACACAAAACAGTTGAGGCAATCGGATATACAGGTAGAGTTGTCAATGCAGGTCAAGATGCAGGGCAGTGGTCCCTGGGACCATACGTTATCCAAGCCCTTCTGCTCCTCCTTGGTCCACCGTTTTTCGCCGCTTCGATCTACATGGTTCTCGGACGACTTATCAGACTTCTCCAAGCCGATCGACACTCAATAATTAGACTGAATTGGTTGACCAAGATCTTCCTTTTTGGTGATATCGTTTCGATTATTGTACAGGCGATGGGTAAGTCAAGCTTATATTTAACCATTACATCTCTGGGGTTGAGACTGGAATAACTAACTTGTCCAAGGTGGTGGTATCTTATCAGGTGCCAACAGCTCATCCCAACGCAACAAGGCTCAGGCCATTATCATCACGGGTCTTTTTATCCAGCTCATCTTCTTCGGCGTTTTTATCATCGTCACCATTATTTTTCACCGTCGAATCAACCGCGAGCCTACTACCGCAAGTCTCAAGATCCGAACACCATGGAGGACGCTACTCTTTATCTTATACGTATCCAGTGGCCTCATTATGGCTAGGTCGGTTTTTAGAGTCATTGAGTACATTATGGGTGAGGATGGAGAGCTTATGGCTAAGGAGGCCTACATCTATTCCTTTGATGGGCTTCTAATGCTAGCTGTCACTATTAGCTTTGGTGTGTTTCATCCTTCTGCCATTATTAATAAGGATCACAATATGGACTTGGACTCGGAGAATCAGCTCGGGACTTACAACCAAGCGTAAAGTGTTCAGGGCTCGACGAACCTTGGTAAGTACTGGCTGCTTGCTAGTGGAGCTGAAGGACAGGATTAGAGATAGTTATCCAGTTAAGTTACATAGTGTTTTTATCTTTTTCATTTATATTTATAGAGTATATTTGCTATCGGGCATTTAACGTCCGGTGGCCCTTCTATTGTTATCATTTAGCTTATATTTATTTCCTACTCATAGCTACGCTTGGAATTTAATAGCCTGACATCTAATGTGAATTAATTAAATCACAACGATGACCCTTGAAGACTCGCTACCTACACATGATTGCGATAGGCAGTGCTATTGCAACTAGCCTTTTCGGCGTTCCTGGTGGTACACCAGTATCGATAGCAGCGCCGTTGAACGGTCACTGGGACTTCTTATAGTGCGCGAATTACCTGGCTTGTGCCAAAATCGCCATATTCCACGGCTTGTCGATCGTAACTTTTAGCATTAATAATATTCTGTTAGATGTGAGATGGCTCAATACTTTGTCAAGTGCCTTGTGACTTCGCCACCAGTAGGAGCATCGTTCTCGGGTCGACCACTCCTACATATTTACAGATACCGAAGATGGCCACACTCTACTAGTGTCTATTTTAGTCTATTATTAAAGAATGCACACTGGCTGTATTCACAGCTAGCGCCACTTGGTATGTGGTATGTTATATAAACTGTAACTATCTAGTCGCCTTTTATGTTTTAATTCCTTTTCCTTGACACTGGCCTTTCTTGTATTTACTCTCTAATATTTTAATATTTAGCACCTCTCTTATCACCACCAAGCTTCAATGGCTACTTTGGCACAGCGCAAGGAGCTGCTCAACGAGATTCAGAACCTAATTGATGTATATTATATTAGTTTCTATGACCCTCTCAATCACTCAAGCCTAAGAGCTGCAATCTTTGGCCCTCCAGGGTCGCCATATGCCGGAGGGCAATATGACTTCCATATGGAGATCCCTTTTCGCTATCCATATGAGACGCCAATGATAACATTCAAGACCAAGATATGGCATCCAAATATCGACGCCGAAACTGTATGTACTCAGAGAATATAAACTGCGGAAACAGCCTCCCAAGGCGGCAAGATTGACCATACTAGGGCCAGCTCGGACGTTTCATACCCAAACCACGAGACTATAAGTATGAGCTTAAAGAGACAATGGAAGCCATAGTCAATCTACTTAAACAGCCCAACAACTCCGATTCTAGCATTAATTATGTTATGAATCCCGAAGCACAGAAGATGTTTAAAGAAGACCTAACCGGTTTTGAACGCAAGGCCCAAGAGTGGGCCGTGAAGTTCGCAAGGGCGCCGGATCCCGAGGCCAAGTTTGTCTTACTAGATCCCTCTTGACCTCGTCAAGATTTCTAAAAGGACCCTCACTAATCTCGTCAATTTTAGATATGCTGGATACAACCGTGATCTGATCCAACGGTATGTTGATATGGGATTTGGGACAGACGCTGTTGTGGAAGCATTTAAGTACGTGGGTATTGATCGAAATCATGGCCAAGATTACACTCTTGAGGAAGCTTACCAGGGCGATGTCCTCGCGCGGCTGTCTGGAATGGAGTAACGGCCCTGCTGAGGATTAAAGTATTCATTTTTATGAAGCTGTTGATCTTGAAGAAATATTAGATAGTTAAAGTATGCTACAGCGCATGGAGCTCTCCGATTCTGGGTTGTCCTGGGGTACTAAGCAGGCCATCCGAGCTGTGTATGTCATGTTCCAGGGTCTCTAGAACGGCAACGAGAATTTAAAAGCATACGGGATCGTCCTGAAACTTCTCAGAGCCGGGCCTGGTAATGACAAGAATGTCAGCCAGTCTTTGAGGAAGGACGGCTATATGCCAACAGGCTTGCCTTTCCTTCCTTTACAGAAGGAGATGTCTACAAGACAGTTTTACATGACGATGGACCAGGATTGGACGGCTAGCCCTGAGAAGGAGGGTAACGAGGATGGCGTTGACATGGCCTACGGTGCTACGTTGGCTGTTTTGAGCCTGATTGAGAGTTTCCATGAATTGGGGGTGAATAAGAATGACATATATTAAGCTTGGTAGATATATTTGCCTTGATCAAGCATTCAGCTCAAGACTACTCAACCAGTACCATGATTTGTTTCTTAGCAGACTGTAAAACAGGTTAGCGATGTTCGATAAAAACGTAGAATGAGTAACATACTACCAATGACACCGTTCACTGGAATGTCGATCGAAGTGGTATAACTAGCAGCATCACTCAGGAGGTATACATAGGCACCTCCAAGTTCCTGTATCTGAGCTAGTCGGGGCATACCGCCATAGTACTTAAGCTGCTGCTCCCAATCAGGTTGTTGCGGCACCCAGTATGTCATAGCCGTATCAACTAGACCTGGAGAGACCGAATTAACACGAATATTATACTTTGCCCACTCCATGGCCAGGGTGTGAGTCATGTTTCGAATGCCAGCTTTGCTTGCTCCGTACGGAGCTGAAGGTACGCGCTGATGTTATGGTGAGCTACTATGTAGTGTATACGGAGATTCATTTAGTACTGACTTTATTCGGGCGGTATGAAGCCATGGATGCCGTGAAAACAACAGCGCCCTTGATGTTGAGCTTGATGAAGGCACGTGCGGCAGCTCGAGCGCAGTAAAACGCACCGAAGACCTATGATATATCAGCTCTGCCCGGATAGAAGCACTGGATATTGGGTCTTGAGCACGTTGATGTCGAAAAGAGCGTGAATCTCTTCCTCAGTAAAGTCCAAAGCAGCTTTGTGGTTTGTTCGGCCAGCGTTGATGACCATACCGTGGAGAGCACCCTCTGATTCAACGATCTGGTCAACCGCCGACACAACAGTGGCCTCCTTTGTAACGTCGGCTTGAATTGCCTTCAGCTTTCCCTGCCATCTTTTTTTCGCTGCGGCGAACTCTTCACCGGGTTCCGCGTAGTCGATTGAGTAGACAACTTGGGCGCCGTTGTCGAGGCAAGCCTCTGCGACGCCGAGACCAATACCGCGATTGGCACCAGTGACTTTAAACGAACCAAAGTTAGCGGTTGTCCATATTAAATGGAAAAGGTTGCGACTGGGCTACTCACTCGCAATGACCTTGTTAATTAGCGTGACTTTGGTCTGATGCTGCTGGGCGACGGCAGTGGTTGGCTTCCCAGTCGTCTCGGCTCCAGTGACTGATGTGCCCATGGTGTCTTAAGTCCGGGCTTTGTTGGCGTATTCGCTGATTATGCAGTAATAAAAAAATCGCTTTACAATACTTGCACTCTAGCATAAGACAAAATTCATTAGGCAGATTTTATTACTAGGGAACCTCTTAATTTATACTTCTGTTTTCTAGAATTGGAGGGTGTTCCCAGTAGCTCGAGACGCGATAGCATGTCAATCGTGACCTCGTCTCGAGGCACAAGCATCAATTAAAAGTGGAGAAGCGCCAGGCTCTGTCAAATGGAAGCTAAGTTAGATGCCCCGAGCCGAAGGTACTGCATCAGGAACCAAGAGCCAAGTCACATCAGGGCAAGGCGAAGGTTGTGGAGGTTGTTGGCCTCTGCTAGACAAGATATCGTGCGGGGTAAAAACCTCCCAGACCTTGAACAGCAAAGCTCACTTTTGCCAATTTGACATCTTCACCTTGAGTACGGAGTAGGTCTACCACAATTCAACCCTTTTGTTGACGCGGGCCTCCGAATGTAGCCTAACGCGCCGACTGAGGCCGGGTTAAAATTTGCATGTTGTCACCCTATAGCAGCTGTGTGTGCTGGGTGTTATAAGGGGTCTGTTGGCTGTGTGTAGCCAATTAGCGTGCTGGTTATAGTGGGTTGGGGGCAAGAGTAAGAGCTATAATTAGTCTGGATTACGCTGTCGATTTTGACGAAAGGAACGATGACTTCAGGGCTTGCTTCTCGCTTTGCCGTGTTGGATCCGGGATAATCAGTAGCAAAAAAGTCGAGCGCACGCTTGGCTATTTCCTTCTTATCACAACGCTTGTCAATCAGAACCTTAGAAGATTTCAGTCGATTCCAGTAGAGTCAATAGAACAGTCACAACAAGTGGTTACACGATTATCACGAGACTTAGAATGGGCAACATATCTGCTGTACACATACATCGGCTGCGGAAAAGCGAAACACATGATAGACCTCTAAAACAAAGAAAGAGATGGTTCCCCCAAATGCCCCAAATCCTTCTGACGGCGGGTCGCCAAAGTGAAGAACTCCTGGACGTTCGCGATCTTTCCTATGTGTCAAGACATGGCTTCGGATCAGGTTCCGGATAAACCATATTTTATCAAATCGTCAGCTCCACGCACGCGCACATAAATCGCCTCGACAGGATTCGGCTCCACGTCGACCATCTTAACCCAATATGAGGACCTGTATACATCACAGCCGTGAGGAAAGCCCTTAGGCGCAGTAGCAAGCTGAGAGAGGATCTCGGCATCGAGCATGATGCATGCAACATATCTTGTATTCCCAACGTTCGACCTGCCCCCCTTGGATGCAATCCAGGTCTTGAAATATTCGCGCACCGAAGCCAAAGCGGCGTTATCCAGACTCTCATCCTCCACAATGTCATTCTCATAGCGGCGTTCAAATTCCTCGTTTGGGCGCGTGTCAACCTCGACAGGGACATCCCTATATCGAAAGTCCGTTTCTTTGCCACGGGTAATCCAGCGCTTGACACCCTCGACTTCGCGTTCGGCCCAGTGCTGGGCGATATTGTTTATAATTTTAACAGCATGCTCGAATTTCTGGTCCGATCCAGGGCCATAAGCAATGCGTATAATAACGAAGCCCCATTTCTTAGGTCTGTGGCCGTCCAGGAGAGAGAATGTAGTGTCCAGTCGCCGGATAACACTACGGTTGTATCGAGGATCTTCTTGGAAGCGAGCCTTCCGGAAGACATCAGCATTGACGCAAGAAGGATAGTCCTCCTTATTGACCATTGGTTGGGCTATGGTATAAGGAAGTGTTGGATATTTAGTTTCTTGTAATGGGGAAAAAAAGAGGAGAAACGTATATTAGAAAAACGTGAATAAATCAGGCCAGTATGAATCCACAGTTCCTTAAGTAAGGGTATTATTGGGTAGATAAATTCTTGAACGATGTCGCCAGTACCGCGGTACTTGTAACAGCCTGTTAACCAGGATTTACAACCCCAAGAGATAAGTCCGTTGCCTTCCTTGCCCCTGATACTAGCCCGAATAGGAAGAGTAGGTGTATCGGGTTGTGAATTATCTTTTTTGTCCAGAGCCCTACCTAACCTTTAACTAAGTACTGTTTGCCTAAGTTATAAGGTAAGAGAGTCTTTAATATTACTTAATTAAAGCATAAATAAAAGAGAATTAATATACTATAGATATTATATATAGTTAAGATAAATATAATAGGATTAAATACTATATTATACTACTTACTTTTTAAGAATAATAATAGGCCTTGTAGAAAAGCACTGTTAAATAGCTATTAATTTAGCAAAAGGTAAAGCGTATTAATTTATTATAGGTAATTTTAGGTAATAAAGTAAGTTAGTAGTAATCTAAATCTAAAGCAATATATATATAATAGACTTTAAATAGAAGTAAGTAGACAGTAAATTATCCGCGTAATGTAAGCTTTATTGGCTACAAACTTTAGCAAGCTACAACCTCATTCAGTCTTCTGCAGTCTGTCATTACCAGGGCGGCCTCAATTCAATTTCATATCTATAACATACAGAGGTCCACCAGATGCATCACTGACGACCTAGGATTATAATATTCAGTAATAATACCTAGTCAATACCAAACTAACTGGCCAAGACGCCCCATATCACCCTCAAAACTTGCTCGTAAGGCCAGCGGGACGTGGCATCAATTTGGCTATAGCCCTTTGTGAAAGCTTAGTTATTGTTACTCTCATCAGTAGTAGTGGACTGTGGATGATTGCCGAGACTTTGTAGTTGGATAGGCGATTGCCTCGCTGGTTGACCCTCAGGCAACTTCTGTTGTCGACTGCGCGGCAACTCTTACATCCTCAGGGGTGAAATAGGCCTGTGTATCAGAACTTGATACTGTAGTAGGCTCGATCGTAGCTCCAGCCTCAGTGGTTAGCCCAGCGGATGCAACAACGTCTGTTCTCGGATCAGTAGGTGCGCGAGAGAAGGTTTCGGTCGTTGATTGGAGTGGAACTTTGGTCTCCGCACAGGGACTGGAAATCGCACTTAAGTAATATGTACTGGCAACTAACCTGGGTAATTTGTCGACATGCGCATAGATGATTGGCGTCTGCAAACTCTCCAAATAATAATAACTGCGGCCGGAATATTAACAGCTACTCCAATGATGGCGATGATGGACTCGGAGAGCTCCATTGGTATGATTAGCTTCGTGAGTACGATAGGAGTACGTCTATTAAGAAGCCCTACTCAAGAGATAATTAGCGACAGAAACCTAATATGTCATTTCTTACCTTCTAGCTCAGACTAAACCAGTTGGGAAATAAGATATCGTATATAAGGATAGAGACTACAAATAGCCAGAGGCTAATGACTTCGCTTGTATTATGAGGTTTTAAGATGTAGGCCGGAATACTGTGGTCTTTGTCTCGACTTAAATACCGTAGAGGAGATTGTAAGTTGTAGAATTGGGGCTTTACAGGATTTGTACTGAAGCCGCTTGGCCCGCAAGCACGAATTCTGGCTGGGGCCAATCAAGAAGAGTTTGGCTTGCCTTCGGCAACACCTTTAACCCGTGACATGGCAAACACAAGTGCCTAATCTCTGCGACGAAAGATTCAGGGTGTGAGAAGACGCAAATTCTGGCTCTGCCTAATCATCGTTCCGAGACTTCAGCAAAAGTGAAGCTCAAACAGCAGAGCCTCAAATCGATTTGAGGC